>JAWQEG010001636.1:7500-146229 GCA_033782935.1 Petrolisthes cinctipes
CCAACCTGCTGAGCACTGACCGTCAGATAATCAACTTAGGAATTATATTGATTTCACAACGGAAACAACGAAGGGTTTCTACATCCGTGTCACTCGTTGTACACTCAACAAGGATATGTACAGTCGGCGGCAAAAGTCGTATCGCCTCTCACTCATGGAACGGTTCTTGAAGGATAATTAACAGAAAGGATAATATAAATCAAACTAACACATGCATTCACCATACAGAATTACAATATCCAGGGGGGCCAACAAATATACTTCTCTGGTTTTCAATTTACAAGCCTGTGAAGCTTATATTTCCATACTGTACTTCATGACTTATTTTTTGGCAGATATGGCGACAACACGACTTTTGACGCCGACTGTACACACACAATCGTTTAGTGCAAAATGGTAGCCTACTACATGTGTCTCTCTCCACAAACACGTATACACACACATACAGCACACACTCCGATCAGACTAACTCAATTAAAACTACCTCTTTACATCCTTAGTCAACTGGGAATTCAATTACAAATGACGACACCCAAATGGAAAACAATTGATAAGTAGACTATTCGCTGTATGAAGTTATAGAGTTAAATTAACGTACGTGGTATGTGGGGAGGAGCCAGATTACTGACTAAATACTCTAATATCAATAAAATGACATCTCGGGATAATTAATAGGCTATTAGATGCGATATTTTATGAGTTACATATCTGAGATTCTCCTAAATATTTTATTATACATACATACCTTAGACTTTCCTAGGTAGCCTATTTCATTATAAGTTACATATACTTGAGATTCTCCTAGATAGGCTATTCTATTAGTAAAACATACTTTATATTTTGCTAGACATTTTATTAGTTTATCTACTTTAGATACTCCTATTACAGATATTTAATTATTTACATATTTTAGATTCTCCTATACAAGCCTTCCAAACTGTGGCCCCAAGTCTATTTCAAAATGTTTTCAATGGACTTTCCGCCCGTGGGATGTGGTTTCCTGTTTTCATGAGCCTATTTCCATCCAAAAGTTTAAGCTCGGGCACCACGGAATTATATTAAATTTCGAGAGTTTGTGGCTTAATTCATCCGTTTCAAGTGTTGTGGTACTTTCTGTGTGTGTGCGTGTGTGTGTTTCTCTGTTACGTCGTGTGTGTGTGTGTGTGTTACATCGTGTGTGTGTGTGTGTTTCGTCGTGTATGTGTGTGTGTGTCTCTGTTACGTCGTGTGTGTGTGTGTGTGTGTACTGTTCTGGGAGATGATGTTGTTGGTTGGTGGGTGACAGACAGACAGACAGGTAAAGATATGAGGTGTCATATTTCTCATACTTCAGCAGGAAAGTATGTCACCGATGAAAAAGAAGAGGAAACAAACAAACATTATGTAAATAGATCTAAGAGTCCTCGGTAATGTCAACATGCATAAATACATAAACAACGCATCAATAACACATAATGAAACCATAAACAAAACAAAAAAACCAAAGATCAAATTTATTCCGTATTGTAAAGAGTGTCACGCGGGCTGATAAAAAAAAAAACAATACAAAACGAAAACAAATAAAATGTTGGTGTTGTTGCTGACCCCTGACCAACCAACCAATCCAAAAAAAGCTTTGAGAATGAATGTATAGTAGAGGAGGTTGTGTGTGGCTAAGACCCGACCCTGAGACACTGACACCAACACGTAATAACAATATACACACAGGCACCTGAACCGGGCCGTCCCGTAGCTGGCTTGGGCCCCTCCCTCACCTCCTCTCTCCCTCCCTCTCTCTCTCTCTCTCTCTCTCTCTTCCCTTCCTCACTCTCTCTCTCTCTCCCGCCGTCTCTCTCGCCCTCACACCACTCTCTCTCTCTTTCTTCCCTTCCTCACTCACTCTCTCTCGCCGTCTCTCGCCCTCACACCACTCGCTCTCTCTCTCTCTCTTCCCTTCCTCACTCACTCACTCTGCCTCGCATTTGCTCCCTCTCTCTTCCTCGCCTTCTCTCTCGCTCTCACACCACTCCGTCTCTCTTCCCTTCTACTCTCTCTCTCTCTCTCTCTCTCTCTCTCTCTCTCACATATTACTCCCGTCTCCTTCCTTCCTTCCTTCTTCTTCCATCCTCTCTCGCTTTCTTTTCTCTGTCGCTCCATTCCCTTCTCGGCATTTTCCCTCCCTCTCGCTCCTCTCTTCCAACCTCCCTCCCTCCCCCCCCAACCCCCACTCTCGCTCTCTCTCTCTCTCTCTCTCTCTCTCACCACCGTCCCGTCCCACTACCGCCCTCCTCTCTCTCTGCCTCGTCGTCTAACTCTCTCTCTTAGCTCCCAGCCCTCCGTGTCTCCTCTCTTCTCCTGACACCTGACGGAGGCATAGATGAACTTGGCACCTTGAAGGTCAACACAGTGGTGGTGGGTAGGCTTGACCACGTGGGGGCCCGCCTTAATTCCCTGCCGGCAGCGCTGAAGGAGGGGTGTACTGTATATTATGGGGTGCCAGGGGGTGTCAATAGGGAAGTGTAGGGGTGCCAATGGGTTGTGGTAGGGTTTGAGAGAGTGCCATCATCATCATCGAGGTTATAGGGGTGACGGTGGGGTTCATAATAATTAGAGAAGCAGAGTGCCATGGGGTTTGTGATGATAATAATGGTAGTTCAAGCAAAGGTATTCAGTGAGGTTAATTATTATTGGGGAAGGGGGTGCCATGGGGTTGGGGGGTTGGGGGTTGGAGGGGGGGGGGGTTATGGGGGGTCAAAATATGGGGATTCTCAGAGGGATTCATAGGGAGGGATTTACTAGGGGGGTGGGGGAGGCCAGTGGAAGAGCGGAGGAGTGGGGGGGTTTATTGGGGGGTTCAAGGGAATAGGGGCATATAAGTCGGCATCTCTGGATTGTGATTGGTCGAGGACGGGCCGCTGGTCACGTGACGTAAACCTCGAACCCTGATTGGCTGGTACGGCGCTGGGGGTGACGTCACTGTTTTCCGTCACGTGACCAGTCGCCGCCATATTGGGCCAGTGGGTGCACCCCGGAGTCGATGGTGGACTAGTATTTTCGCCTATTTCCAGTGACATTGACGTTAATTAAAGCCTAAAGTGGTGCTCAGGGATGTAAGTAGTGGTAGTGCATATAGTGATGTGAATTAATAAGCCCTCAATGGCTATAAATTGTGTGAAAATACGTATAAAGTGGAGTGTGACAGGAGAAGGCGCGAAAGAGACACGTTTTACCGCGCAACTTTGAATGTTGTGTTTGGATCAGAAACATGTGTGACTCCTGGTCGGTGGAATTTAGTGCTTGGATAGGTGGAATAGAGGTGGAGCAGAGGTGGAATAATATGCCAGATAGGGATTTGTGACCTGCCGGGTGGAGTCTCGCCGCCGGTGGAGTGAGGAGAGCCGGGCGGGTGGAGGGACGTAACCCACACCAGCTGAGTGGGATGACAGTCTGACCTCCATACACCACTCATAACAGTCTGGTGTGATTTTTGGTTTGACTAGGGTGTGGGTCATAGTTGGATTGATGTATGTGTTGTATATGAAGGGTGTGGGTTGTGTATGTGGGCGGTGAGGGCGGTGAGTGGGCGGGCGGAGTGGGGTGAGGGTTGCGCCCCTGGTGTGGTGTGGAACAAAGCGGAGCGGCAGCAGTGCGGGGGGAAGGAGGGGGGTTGGGGCGATGGGGGGGTTACTGGGGGGGGCGCACAAGTTGTACACACACACATACACACACACACAGAGCGCCACGCACACACGTACATACGCACACACACACACTCCACGGGTTGGGGGTAGGGGGAGGGGGAGACCCACGCAAGTTTTTCACGTACACACGCACATATACATACATACACACATACACGGGGAGGAGAGAGAGAGAGGGGGGGGGAGGTTGTACATGGAGGGTGTGGGGAGAGAGAGAGAGAGAGAGAGTGGTGCACATGCCAGTCAGTGGTGGGTGTACACATTATATGACGCACACACGCACACGCATATCTAGGATACGCACACAACCACCCTAGTGCAGCAACCCCTCTCTCCCTCCTCCCCCCCAAACCCCCTTTCCTCCCTCCCTCCCTCACCCCCCAACACTTCTTTCTCTCCCCACGCTCTCTCTCTCTCCCCACCACACCCACACTCACCTACACTCTCTCTCTCTCTCTCTACTCAGGTGGGTTTGTGTGTGTGTGTGTGCTTGCGTGAGTGTGTTTGTTTGTACACTGGTATTACTTGTGTTAGTATGTACTTTACTTTGACATTACTGTGGTTGCTTTGGATTACGTATATATAAATATTTTGATGAGGGGGAGTAAGTCTCAATTCATGGAAGCAAGAAGGCAATAATAACAAGTTGGGGAGTGTATGTATGTATGTATGTACCGTTAATAGTAGTACCTACCTGTTTGTTTGTCATGTGGGTGAGTAGTGGGTGGGTGGGTTTGGTTGGTTGGTAGTCAAGCTGTCACTCTTGTTAATTTGTTCCGAGTTGGTGTGTGGTGGTGGTGGATGACTGACTTGTTTCAATATCACTAGTCAACTCTTTACCAAAACAAACACGAGGCAGGCATCTTGAAATACGTATATAAATATGGTATTGGAGGGGATTTTTATCAATGCCATTTATTTTATTGTGGAATTTATGGCAGGTAAGGTTTTTTTGTATTTTGAGGTAATTTTTGTGGTCAGTTATTATGCACGTTTATATTCTTTCAAGGTCTATTTATAACCTCATTGTTTACATTATTACATGAGGGAGTTTTAAGTAATGTTATTGTGGAATTTTTACTGCTGGTCTACAGGAGAATATTTTTGTGGTTAGTTAATATGCACTTTTATTTATTTTATTTATTATTACAAAATATTATGGGAGTTTTAGAGTACTGTTGTTTTTTGGTTTATCTCTTACACGATCTCCATATTTCTGTGACCGTTGACCCTCTGGTGCTGGTGGTGTTAGTGCTGACTGTCTGTTGCTATTGTTGTCACTGAAATTGGGTCACCATGTTGAGAATACCAGATTTTTTGTTTCACCTTTTTATGTAATGGGGGATTTGTTTACTCTTGATTATTATTATTAAGATGCCTTGATGCGGGATTATGTTTGTTTATATTGTGGCTCATTTGTGTTTACATTGTGGATCAGTTGGTTTATTGGTTTGAAAATTTATTTAGACCTGAGTGAGCTGGAACCAATGGAAGTTTTGTGAGACAAGTATTAAAACTTCCTTTACATTCATGAGAAAATTATGGAATTAGCAGATGTTAAAACAACCTGTCATTAGTTTGATACCTGTGATGGATTTCTGATAATTTGTTTACATACTGAATTGGTTGTGTTTGCATAGCTTGTACAGTGTGGTAATTTTTTCTGGTGTAAATATTATGCCTTAAAATCGAATGTCTAGGCTAAAGTATTTTCCAAATACTATGTACCGTCGGCTGCTATGTACAACCGCTTTGGCTTATACGTATCATTGCAGGGCTGCTATGTACAGTACAGTACCATGACTCTGGTTTACATGTACAGTTGCCCACATATGAATCTGGTACGCCTCGCTACTTGTGAGATAGCTACAACAGGAAGGAAAGCGAGCAAAAGTTATAGTTTGTTGACAAAAAGATAGTAATAATATTTTACTGTCTGCCTGTCAACAAACTACATCTTTTTTCACTTTCCTCTCTTTTGTAGCTACCTTTAATACTTGTCACAAGTAACGAGCCAAACCAGCTTCATGTGTGGCCAACTGTACCATTGTTGGTTGACTTTGGTGAGTATACTTCCAACCCAAACAAACGAAAACAGCACATGTCATGGTTGTACCAGAAGGATAACTGAATAAGCAGGTCCACACTCCACTGCAGTTGTGAAGTAACTGATAGCAGGTCCACTGGAGTTTCAAAGTAATGAATGAGCAGGTCCACTGGATTTTTCGAAGTACCGTAATGAATGAGCAGGCTTATGGTATTGTACGTATAGCAGGCCTATACAGGGTGTTGCAAAATTCTTTCACCACACTTTAAGTTTTATAGTAAAAACTAAACAATTTTTATTATATACGATGTGTTGAAAAACTCTGCTGATGGTACATAGCAACCGCAGTGCATAGCAGCCATGGATGGTACATATCAGCCACTGGGACATAGCAGCCAATGGTACATAGAAGCCTGTTCCCGTTTACATAGGCCTATATGTTGAATTTGGAGTGATTTGAGAATCCTGAAAAAAGTTGCTCTATTTGTTTCAGTACTGTACTCTTATGGTTATTGTTTGTGTGTTGCTCATTAGGAAGGGATGTATTTTATGGATAAATTTCATACCAGTACAGTATTGTAGGTAACAGATGAACTAAGTGTTGATATTTTGAGTCTTTGAGTGATAAGCATAATACACTACAGTACATGGAAGCTCAGGAAGTAGAACTTTGCTTGGTAGAATCCAGGTACATGTACTGCAAGTTTCAAGTACTGTAGTTTTGGTGATTTATGTAGATAATTATTTAGGTGGGTTACTCTGTGGCAAGGTGTTACTGTTTCCATGCTTGTTGATGGATTTTGCCAGGTAAACAGGTACAGTATGTATTTGGTACTGGTTCCATATTGGCAATGCAAGTTGAGAGTCTAGATAGTTTCTCACCAAATGTGAGTTAACCCCTTGACCCAGAGAGGTTTCCTAGTTGTGAGAAAAGTTGTGTGACAGCCAGAATATAGGCCTTAGGAAGTTTCAAGTTTTGATGGTTAGTTCTTTGGCTGAAAGTGTAGGCCTACAAGTTGCAACTGGATTGGGAAGAGAATGAAAAGAGTTTTACATGGATCATTTTCTATTGACTTGGATAGCCTATACAAAATGTTGTTTGTCATATTACTACTGTTAAAATCAAATGTCAACTAGCCTATGTGTAAATCCGGTATAGGCTATTAGCATTATTAACCAGTCTCTAAGTTATGAATTCCAGAATGAATACAGGTAAAACTCAAATACAGGTAGTACAATATTTATATGGAACATTTTCTCAGAATAACTGCATTTGTATCAGCTACCAAGTATATACTGTGCACTACACTCATGCTGGACAGTCATGATAGCCATTGTTATAATATTTCAGCACAAGTGTTATCAATGTACATTATATGACAACAACCTCACATTTTGCTGTAAGTTACTACATGCCGTATACATCCTAAATGAATGACAGTTATGTACCAGTAAGCTATAGTGAAACCAATTTTGTGCAGTTTATATTGATGAGGCAGTGTTTTCAATCATATAAAGTGTTGTGCAATGCTTTATATACAAATTCTTCATTTCGTAATGTTGAGCGCGGGTGGGGTTGCGTATTTTGCAGTGGGATTTTTTGTTTAACTCCACATAAATTTTTTGCTTTCAAAGGAACACATTGCGACAGTTGTTTACAGACCCTTTATTGCAATCATTAGTTGTTTTTTTATATTGATAATACAATGGAATTGCTTTTACTTATTTTTCAGAATTATGATGGTAAATTGGTGATTTAATAGTTTATGAAGTTTCCTGTGCAGATTGGTGGCAGGTTACTACAGAGATCAATGATGTACATACGTTTATAGTTATAGGACTACTGGATGCACAGGTGGATATTCGTGTATCATAGTGGGACTAGACTAACTAGTACTGCCGTGGATACTGGTGCAGTAGTTATACTGTACCATGATTGTATACAGTACGGAAAACGGTAAATGTAATTATGCCAGATATAATGTAATCCTTCGATGAATCCTGTCAGTACAGGTTAAAAAGTACCATGTCGTTAGCTTCGTTAATCTGGTAAATGAATGAGAGTATTATTTTGTCTACAAATTATCTTTGATACCATACTTTAGAATGAAATCAGTCAAATGTTGTCAAATCTATAAAAAATAAATATTTAGTGTCCAAGAACTTTTATTTTATTTTAAAATATGGCTAAACAACAGTTAGCCGAAACTAGTGATGTGACTTGTGAATGTGCAGTTTGTTTATGGCTTCCCCTCTGCAGCAGTAATTTCTGACATCTAATGGGTGCCACTCTTTCAGATTCAACCTCCAAGATGTCCGAGGGTGAGGCCACAGCCACCTTGGAAGAATCTGCAGTTGGTATGTTGTGAAATTGTGAAGTAATTACTGTATATTAACATTACACTTGCCACCGTTAACTTTTTACTCGTGACTGTTATGTGTATCAGCTTTGTACTGTAACTCTTATTATACTACACATCCATCAGTACCGTATGTTTGCCAAGCCATAGGGTTATAGATATGGATTACAATATGTGCTATTTATATGTGTGAGGTTGTGATAGATTAACTCTTGTGGTATTGTTGCCATAGCAATATGATATCTGTCTCTTGCCACATTGCCACTGGTTTATTTTGCTCTAATAACCTCACTGATCTTATCTTCAGTTATAGGCTACTCAGTGCCAATTCCTTATCAGAAATTATTGCCAAGGTTATCTAAGCCTTACAAAACTTACCCTAACCACACAGTTTATTTTGTAGACCATTGGATGAACTTTGATTTGACGCAGTTTTACAAGTGTGAATTTTAAAATGTCATTTGTAGGATTATGGCTAATGGTTAATGTACTTATGACAGTTTTTATGTAAGATTTAAAATGAAGCCTTTTAATAGCAAGTAACGAAGGATATTGCTTTCCATAAAATATGTTAATGGCATAATTAGGTTGATCTTGTAATTTCTTGTTGACATGTTCAGGAGCCTTTGATATACTGGACAATCACTATGCTGTATGGGTTATTCGAGATTGTATTGTATCCTGTGGTCTCTGTATTATCATTACTCTGATGTGTCGAGTAATCAGGCAAAGTAAAATATTTATTGCACAGTCATTGTGTTAAAGGGATTAATATGTTCCATTTAGTAAGGCTTATGATGACTCAATATTGGCCAAAATAGTAGGAAGGGAGATAATGGTATATACAGTATACAGTATTTTCCATGCATTTGTATTTACAGTACTAATGTTGTATTATTTACCATACCCAAATTTTTCCAAGTGTTTAATCTCATTGTCTCTTTCCAGCAGAGAGTGAGAAAGTGAAAGCCATCAATGGAATGAAAGAGGTGGAGGAAGTGAAGCTACAGAACGGCGAATCTGAGAAGCCGCAGATCAACGGCGACATGGAGAAGGGAGAGGAGGACCTGGATTCTGAGGAACAGCAGAATGGGAGGGAGGAGGGTGGGTTTGAGGACTCCCCTAAGCAGAAGTTAAATGCATCAGTGGAGAGAACTCAGGAACACAATGAGGAAGTGAAGGATTTGGAGGAAGGGAAAAATGGTGAGAAAATGGAAGTTGAGGAAAAAAAGGATGATGGTGATGAGGAAAAGTGTGACAAAGTGGATGATGAAAGTGACAGTGTTGTGGAAAAAGATGTAGGAGTGGAGGAAGGTGATAAGAAAGAGAATAGTGTGGCGGATAAGGCTGAGGAAGAGGCTGATAAAAGTGGAGAAAAAGAGGAAAAGGAAGATAAAGGCAGTGATAGTGAGAAAAAGGCTGAAAATAAAGATGATAAAAATAAAGATGACGATAAAAACAAAAATGATGATAAAAACAAAAATGATGATAAAAACAAAAATGATGATAAAAACAAAAATGATGATAAAAACAAAGATGATGGTAAGTCAAAGGATGCGGAAAAGGATAAGAAAGAAGAGGCAAGTGAAGGGAAAGCTAAAAAAGACGACAAAGGCAAATCTAAGGAGAGCGAGAAAACCTCCAAAAAAGACAGCAGTGAAAGTAACAACAACAATAACAGCACCACAAAGACGAAAGAGAGGAAATCAAAAAGCAACGATGACATTCAGGAGATCCCCGTGACACGCCAGCTTCGAGCACGAAAGACTCCCAAGAAGTACACAGAGGATGACGATGACATCAAGATCACGAATGAGGTAATTAAGGATGACTCTAGTGACATAGAAATGATCGAGGAGAGTGACCCCCTTGCTATAAGTGACGCAGACGTAAAGAAGATTCAAAAGGAAAAGAAAGAAGTGACGGTGAGTTATTTGCATTTCATTCCAGTTTGGTTAGGCATACACAAATTGCACAAAATTCTCGGTGATATGATACTGAGAATTTATATCAGGCGGCACGTGGAGTTATAATACGATGCTCGAGTTCATTAGGAATTAGATGTGGTAGATACGGTACTGTATATATACATTCCGGGCACATCATCAGAGGAACGACATTTCCTTTGATTATCTTTTCTATAACAGAAGAACTGCATTTAAATGGAACCAGCATACTCCTCTATTGATTGACATGTGGAATGATTTTGGTGACCTACTTTTTGTCAAACTATCGTTAGGCCAGTGATGAGTTGGGTAAGAAGTTTAGAGTTAATATTCAATAAGCAGTTTGGAAGCTACTGGGTACAGTACTGTAACATTTATTCACATTTGCCACACATACTGGGCATCACAAACACCGTTTCCTTGTCATTTATGTAATGAAGGCAGCAGCTTAACGAGTTTTGTCAACTAGGAAATTTACATGTATGTTAGGTGTGAGAACATGAGTCCACAACACAGTACATGCTGATACAATTAGCATTCTTTTGAAAGTGGTGTTGTTGTACATTGTTTATGATTTCAAAAACTGGATCAAAAGACCTGCAATGTTCTAAATTCTTGTGCGTTCTTATGTTTTAGATTTTGATATTAAACGTAGAAGTACTGTACTGTAATTGTTTACATGGTTTAACTTTGCGTGGGTGAAAATAGAGGAAAGTTTAGGTGAAGTACTGAATGAACTTTTATTCATAATAATGTGCTTTACAGTATATACCTGCCAAACCGGTAACATTAAAATGAGAGGGGCATCTCGTAGCATGTGTACCATGCACTACACTGGGGCAATGCCTTGTACTGTGTAGCTTCAGTTCCTTACATGTAGTCTAATGTGATGCTGTATGTGATAATTGTCTTTGATATGTCATTGTGAAGCTTGGGTAATCTGGACTGAATTTAGAGATGAGATTGAGATTTCTTTTGCTTAATTTTGTGCGTAATAATTTATTTGCCGTTGTAAATGATGTTGGGTATAGATGTAGGTGAAAGTATTAAAGACCCTGAAGTGATGATGATTTGCTCCTGCTTATTCAAAGTTGCATAGGCTACTTATAGCAATACCCGTTTTCCCAGCTAACTTTATCATAGCACTGCCTCAACCAGATAGACCAGGTTCCTTTCCATCTTTCATCTCCATTGATACTCTTTTTGTTTCTTTAACATTTTCAGATGGACCTTCCACCATTTGATTTCCTTAATTGTATTATTATTTTGTACATTTTAGTTGTTTCAAAATATTGTCTCCGTTTCTCACTTGCCTTCCTTTCCGCCACTTTTATTTTTTCACTTTTATCCTCTATGGTACTCACTATGCTCCTTGTACTACCGTACATCCTTTTTGTCATTTCTCATTTAATTTTCTGCCTTCCTACAATATTCAGGTTCCAACTCCACATCTCCTATGCTTGTTTCTTTGATATTGCCACTTGCCTCTTGAGCTTTTCCTTCTCTCTATAGAATCTTGTTCCTAATCACATCTGGACCATTGTCACTTATAATGCAATCTTTTCTGCTTTATTTTTTTATTTATTTTTTTTTCACTGGAAAGTATTGTACAATATTGAAAGCTGACAAAACGTAATTAGTAGCTGATTGACCTGATGTAATGAAGCAGTGCCATGATGCTATGAAATAGTTAATTGATTTATTCAGATTGATTAAAGCTCTTGGTTTAATCAATTGTCTCTAGGAGCCTCCTTATCTGATAATTAATCTAGTATTGCCTGAGACAAAATTTGTGCAACAGGTATGAGTCCATGTTAGGTATGAGTCCAACCCAGCATTTGCCGTCCAGGCTAGTTATATATGGTATTAAAATATATACTGATACTGGTATAGTGGGCACACCAAAGCCCAAGTGCAATTCGACAAACTCTCCCTGACCTTCCTCATCCACAAATCTCGTGCAAATTGCTGTTCTACAAATGCAAAACTGTAAACATAATCCAATTTTGCAGTTTCCACTAAAGAAGCTCAGACTCAAGGATAAATAAACTTAGTAATGTTGTAAATATGTTAGTTGTCTGTTATTTTAATTTATCATATACCGGTAGTCCTCACACTCATAGCTTACATAAATGCTCAATCAGTCGACTGACTCTTCACTTTCGTAGTTTTATCAGGCAATAATTAATTGCAACTGAGTTTTTGTAATCAAGGAGTACAAAGTCATCTCTAATTACTCATCCACTACAATATCATTAATTACTCTGGTTAGCAAGCAATAGGTGCTATTATGAAAGTTGGAAATTTGATGTACGGTAGTACTCTGAACAGGGTGTATATTTGGATTCGGAGAAGTACTTAAAGATGATGTGTAGTGGGTAGTGATGTGGAAAGTATTTAAGATGTGTGAAGTGGGGGTAAAGATGATGTGTAATGGGTAGTAAAGATGTATGAAGTGGGGGTAACAGAGACATGTAGTGGGAAGTGAAGGTGTTGAGATGTTGGTGTGATAAGCATTGGTAGTGGTGATGTGTAGTAGTGAGAATAGTGGTGATGTGTATTGGTATTGAAGATATGTGAAGTGGGGGTCCACTTTCTTTACCATGAAAATAACATAATACCCAATCACCACCACCCACAACACACCAACACTTAACAACTTCACTACGATAAGCAAACTTCTTACACATCTAGCCTACCCTAAAGACCATAAAATTACATCTTCAGTTGCCACTATACATCAAGAGACCATGAAGCAGGCGAGAGGGGGGGGGGGGGCGGACTAGACAACTCGCGGGCGGGGGTTGGCTAGTTTGGTGATAAAGATGACCTATACTACTTACTGTATTATATATATATGGAGATAAATTTGCTTAAATTATTATTCTAAACTAAAGTTGATAAATAAAAAGCATATTGTCACTCAAAGCTTGCTTTTTCTCCGGCTTCATATAGTTTTGTGTGGCTTTGGCTTCATCAATGCTTACCTGGGTTTGGTTCAGCTTTAGCTTCATGAATTTCTAGGGCTAGGGTTATGAAGCCAAAAGGTTGGCTTTGTCCCCATAATAATATGGTTTAGGCAGATGATTTAACATACCCTTCCTGACACCAACCTTCCCTATTTTTAAGAAAGAAAATGTCTGTAACCAAGAGTAAACATCTTCACTACCCATTGGTGGAGATCATATTATGTCTGTGTGGGATGGGGTGTCATCATTACCCAAACATTTTCACTATTGTTTTGATCAGACGTCTGAGTGGGGCCTTCACAACCCACACACATTTTACTATTGCTCACAGGGGCAGTGGGTGTGAAGGGGACTGGTCATCCATCCCTACTCTGCCTAGGGGACAAACCCACAAGCCTTTTGGTTGTGCTATGATTGGACTAACAATATGCCCTGTAATCACTTCTTGTCATTCATACAACTGTACTGTAGGTAGTTAGGGGTGGGTATAGTGAAGATTTATGTGTACAGTTATCCCGACTACTATGTTCATTGGGGAGTGTAGTGAAGATATGTACAGTACTGTATGTATTACAGGTAAACCAAACATTTTATGAACCAGTTTAGCCAGTGAATCTATCTGTTTTGCCCATTAATTCAGAATGAAAATGAAGTTGAATGAGTTGTGATCGTAAATCATGACTGTTAGTGAAGATCCCTTTGACCTGTAGTGAAGATGTTATACACTTTACTTTCCATCTGCATACCAACACGTAGGTTGTGAACATGTACTGTATGATGGTCCTAGGCTGACTACAACTGGATATTAACAGTCTGAGTAGGTCTCCTTGGAATTTGTGTGCTAAGGAAGTACTTCACCGTTTGTAGGTACGGTATCATTTTATCATTTGGAATAGAGTACAAAACTTAAATTTTAAAGTAGGGGGAAACCTGGGAAAATTTGTCTCCTTGTGTTTTAGTTTTTTCTGATCATACATTGTTGTGTAAAGTACCTTTCATTGAAACTTGAGGTCATTGGCTTGGTCTTGTATTTCTATCCTGAAATGGTTTGTGGTTGGGTTGCAAAGATTCTCTTACCTCTTTCTTATGAACAGAGTTAACAATGAAGTTTGTCATTTAAATTGGTGTTTGTTGTTAATTGTAGAGATGAGTGGGGTTGAGTACTGCCGTGATGATGGAAATTGTTAATTCTGCCAATGAAATTTGTTTGGTCATGGGCTCTCAGTAACTTTATTGCCTGGCAGGTTATCTAGAGAGTAGGTCAAAGTATGTTTACATTCAGAAAGGATGGAGGAAAGGAGTTCCAAACTCTTTTCCAACCATTACCATTGTAATACCATTGTAATGTAGGGAGGGATTTGAGATTGGGCGAGCACCCTCTCTTGAGGGCAACAGTGCAACATAATATAGTACCTTGGGAGATGCTAGATTCCATTTAATAATTCTAAATAGGCCTCCTATCATAATAGTGGCTAGAAATAGCTTGGCTAGTTTTGAGTAAGTGTTATCTAATCGAGGTCAGGAGGCTTCAATGGCAATGTTATGGTGCGCCCATTTGGAGCAAATAGGCTTTTATGGTTAATTAATAAGTTTCAGCAATGCTCTGTGACTCATGATAGCCAAGCTTCTCAGGTACAGTACTGTACAGTACTTGTATAAGTTCCTAGAACACACAGTTCTACACAGTTAATATTAAGTCAGATTGATTTTGCCATCTCTCATGAATACAGTAGGTCACAGGTGTTGATGTTCAGTCAACTAGCATTAGTTGGCTTCAAGTTTTATATATTTGCTGCGAACTGTACAAATGGTCAGTCCTGACAGATTTTTGTTATTTATAGTTATTGGGACAATATTTTCTCCTTATATCATTATGATCCCTGGTCTGTCTTTTCTTGGCAGGTGATTGATAGTGTATTGCCGGATGTGACTGATATCAGAAATTGTATGTATGCATTATATACCGGTATCAACTATGTTACAGATTATAAACTATGTTTCAAATCCTTCCTAGTTCTCGTCTACTTTGTTTTCTTGTTTCATCCCTGGGATATAATTTTGTTACTTATTATTTGTTCCATACACAACATGATGTGCACAAGGCTACTTCTTCCACTCATGGTTCATTTTTTAACGGTTTGCAGATCAAAGCAAAAGATCCCAACGTGATCATCATTGACACCAACACACTGCTGAAGAACCAAGGAAATCTGGCAGCTGCAGTGGCTCAGTCTAACACTACTGGCTCCTCTTCTGTTCAGACCATCCACCCACGCTCTACCACCACCTCATCCAACACTGTCTCTAATATGAGCATACAAAATGCCATACAGGCTATCACAGGAGGGGTGCCAGCTCAGGGTCTCCAGTCTGCATATATCACGGCACTGCAACAGGTTTGTATCAGGCTGAGAAATATAACAGGTCAAAGTAATATAGAGTTGGATATATACAGGACTGTAAATAAATAATATTAATTTGCATTGTCTGTCATTTTGCATTATGCAATCATAGAAACTCACCAGTTTATTACTGAAAATTTTTGTATCAAAATAGTAAATGAATTGTTAATTGAGCTCATAAGTCTGTTGAGTCAGTCATTTGATGTTCATTTGCCTTTATAATGAAGAACTATGTATATAGAAGTTGAGTTGATCCTTATACTGCCTCACTTATCTGTTTACCTGCACTCTTACTGCAGGTGCTCCTGTCCCAGGGAGGACAGGTGCCCATGAACTCACAGCACCTGGCACAACTCCAGCAGTACTACAACAGCTTGGGACACCTACAAGATGATGCTTATGTCATTGAGGCACCATCCTTCATTGTTCCCTATGTCATGGAGGGGAAACCTAAGGTTAGTGCTTAAAGAGTGTGCTACAATGTAGACTGTAACACATACTGGTATGATCAATAAAAATGAGGTGAAGGTCATAGTCTGCATGGAAGGGGAAGATTATCTTTAAAAATGTGATTTAGAAACTTCAGCTGTCATTTCATACAAAGTAGGAGAAACTCGTGCAATGGAAACTGTATTTACTATGTAGGTATGAGTGTACACAGGAAAAATTAGTAAAAAAATTCATTTCATAGCCTGACCATGGTTTTTATTAGTTGTCATTTTTTGTTGGATTCAAGAAAAATGGAGTTTTGTAAGTGGAATAGTTTTTGTGAATAATCAAATGCTGTATTTTTTACACAGGAGCCAATTAAAGAATTCTTGAAGAGAATAAATAAGGAACTGGATGAGCATGACAAGAAGGGGAAGGAGGCAGCAGAGAAGGAGAAGAGGGATAAAGAGAGGTTAGAAAGAAGGAAAAAGAGGGAAGAGGAAAGGCAGAAGAGACTAGCAGCAGGAGAGGAAGTTGAGGAGCAGGCTGAGTCAGAGGATGAGGAAGAAAAGAAGAAGGAAGAAGAGAAAAAGGAGAAAGAGAAGAAAGAAGCAGATGCAAAGAAGGAAGAAGATAAGGAAAAGATGAAGGATGGGAAAGAGATAGAAACCAAAGATAAAGAAGGGAAGGACGATAAATCTGAGGATAAAGACAAGGGTTCAGATATCGATAAGGTGGGAAGAGATAGTGACACAGATACCAAAGACAGCACTCCCGATAGTGCAAAGAGTGACTCCGATACCAAGGAGGACAGTGATGAGGGAAAAGATGCCAAAAAGGACAAGAAGGACGAGAAAGTTACCAAAGCGGAAGAGAAGGCAAAGAAGGACGAGCCAGAAGTGGTAGATGACGATGATAAGGAAAATAAGGACAAAGACAAGAGTGATTCAGACAGTGTAGTGGACCTAGAAAAGGAGTCCAAGGTGGAAGAGGAAAAGGGAGAAGACCTCAGCTACCTCGGAAAGTAAGTGAGATACTATTTATTCTTCCCCATTCATCGTCAGACTTTCCCAGATATAATATTTGGAGATTAGATCTCATCAGACATTTATAAAATGTATGATACTGATTCAACATGATGTACTGAGAACTAGTAGTTTGGTTCTACAGTATCCATAATATTGGTGGTTCCCCAATCGTATATGTAAGTTAAATTTTTTTGGGATAATAAGAATTTAAAATGTGATGTTTAATGTACTGTACTTTTTACTGTGACAGGTGGGAGCCATACTACAAGAGTGCTCTGGGTAAATTCATGATGGAGTTGGGTTTGAACCAAGCCCAGGAGTTCCTACAGTCTGACCTCCTACGTATGCAGAAAAGAAAACTTGAAAAGATGAAGACACAGCCGTCCAGGGAGGGAATTGTAAGTTTTACTGGCTTTAATTGGACTATTTTACCTTTTCACTTCTCATTTCTTTATAAACCATTCATATTATTAATATAAGCCCCATTGCCGTCATTAGTGGAGGCATACTGTACAGTATCTCTATTCTTTTCTAATAGAATTACAGATGTAATTGGAAATAATTCCCTTTGGTAATCAATTTCCATCTTGTTCCGTATCTGTACATCCCTGTAACTCACGTATCTTTTATAGATGGGAGTGAAGCTGTTGGAGAAGCAGCTGGAGGTTACACGCAAAAAGAACTCCCACCTCCAAGTTCCACTTAAGATTTGCAAGTTCTGTACCTTTAAGACGGAAAGTGAGATGGTAATGGAGCGTCACCTTGAGTCACCACACATGGTCAACTACACATATAAGTGCAACTTCTGTGACTTTGAGACACGCGGACCTCAGGTGAGTAAGATGGAGTGGATTGATGGTTTGAAATGTTGACTGATGTTTGTTGTATTAAGAAGTAATTGAAGGATATTTGAAGTTTCATTTGGTTAAAGAACACTAGTCAGAGTGAGGAGGAGCGTTAATTAATGGCATTTACTGCTTATCTGCTTATTCAGGTCAGTGCTGTTAGGAAAATGCCTTTGACCTGAAGAAGAATAATGAAACCTTGCCAATTCGTCAGGAAAGGCTCCTACTCATACGGTTTTATTCTTTAACCATATAATTCTGTATTGTGATATCACTTAGATTTCAATACTGCCTCAGAAATTTGTTAATCCTATTGCTCTGTCTCTTATGATGAGGTCCAGGTTATATTTTCCTGTGATACACAAATTAACACAGTGTTTCTCAATACTCATTGCCATATTTATCCTTTGTAGATCATCCTGTTCCACATGGAGGCAGAACACAATATAAGAGGTCGGCTAGAACGAGCGCCAGCATTCTTCCAGTGTTCCCTCTGCCCATACGAAGACAACAACAAGTCCAAGATGACCAGACATTCCTTCTCCTGTGCCAAGAAATATAAGCCAGAGAGGAATTGTGAGCTGTTGGACTGGGAGCCACCTGCAAAGATTCCCAAGGTGAGGAGGGGTTTGTAGTTGTTAGGCTATTTATTTTTTAGGTAATGGGTGTAAAGGTGGTCGTGAAGAACATTGGCTATTGGGAGTGGAGAGAATTATATAAGTACAATACAGTATCAGAAAAGGAGAATGATTGCATATGAAAAGACAACATTTAGCAGTGCATCTGCAATGTTGGTAAAGGGATTTCTGGGATAGTACAGGAACACCATGGACTGTTCACAAACTGTCACAATATCAGAATCATATTAATTAAGTTTTTGGTTCAGTATCCTAGTGCAAGAAAGTTTAAATATATTATTCATCCATGGGAGTTTACAGTATATGGTATAAGAGAGGTTAATGTTCAGCTGAGTGCCATCTTGGTATAAAGGATGTGGTTAAAAATATGCAATCGTATGAGCAATCTTTTCTGCATTTTACTTTCTCTGCTGTCGACATGTACCAGCTGTATCACACTAATTCGTAGGGTCTTCCTTTCCAGATCCACCGTGGTCGCCCCAACACTCTGGGCAAGGCCTTTGAGCCAGTCAAGATGCCCAACCTGCTGCCCAAAAATATGCAGGGAATGAACCTCAACCTCCAGGGGTCCACCATCATCTCCTCCCAGGCCGCGAATGCAGCGCTCGCGGCTGGGCGGGGCCGAGGTAGGCCGGTGGGGTCATACAAAAACGTCGTGCCCATGTCGAACCAGGGCCGCGGTGTCAATACTGGTGAGTGGATGAGGAGATGAAGTGGGTGCATGACTCACTGGTGGTGGAATATTTCTGACTATTTAGGCGTAGAAAGGGAAAGGGCAGGCTTGTCTGGATTGTTATGACTGGAATGGCTGTGGTGTAATTGTGGTGAATATTGGGCTGGTGTGGAGGTATAGCAGGTGTATTGACTGGTGTATAAGGTAGCCTGGCTGTGAGAGTAAGAGTTGGGGTAGGTTGTAACAGCTAGGCCATAGAATCACAGCCATTGGGTCACTACTGATGGGTGGGTTGTGATTGAACAGCAGGTATCCTTTTAATCTCTCTATTTCATGGTCAATTTTCACAGCTGATATACAGTAGTAAAGGATAACTGTATCAGGTCAAAGCTTGCCATTTCTGCATTCGGAGACATTTATAAAATAGAAGCCTCTTATATGTTAGCTTGTGAACATTGTCAACTAAAAGAGAGGACTAGTGAGTGAAGTAATTTTGGGAGCATTGACTGATAATGAATTAAGTTTCTATCTATCTATCTCTCAGTTACTTTATTCCTACCGGAAACTTCCCCCCTTCCTAAATGGTGTCAGTAACTGTCTTTATAATTTATTTAATACCTTCTTCTTGTCATAAAAAGATTAAAGTTTGATGAAACCCACATCATTATTGAATGCAGTCACTAGGAATTTCTGTTTCAGTAGTCAGTAGTTGCCATTACTTTACTATGCATGCATTCACTTTAGTTTTATGATTCAAATTTTAAGTGTTTTATTAACTGATATTTTGAGACTTATTTCTTGATGTGAAGTGTACTGAACATACATTATGTGGCGATAACTGTTTTGTTATAGTGAACTCTGGGTCCTTGCTGTACACCAACCGTGGCACCGGCACCAACACCTCAGTCCAGGGGTCGGGATCACAACAATTCACGCTCGGCAACCAGATGTTCCATGTGAGTCAATCATCTCGTGTCATTTTTTGTCTTCCATCTCTGCAGTTAATTCTTCCTATCTTAGCTCTTTCCTTCACTCTTTATCCCTTGTAACCAACCAGATATTCATGTGAGTTAACCACTCGATATCAGTTCTCTTACAGTTTCTCTCTCTTGTTTCTTTCCTCTTACTATGATATCCATTGTTGTCTCATGTTTCTTGCTTGTCTGTTTGTTTTTGTGTGTGTTTTGAGTCTATGTCCATGAGCCTTCCTTCGTTTCCTCTCTATGACTGAAGAGCACTTACTTTCACATTTCTTAAAATTTTATAATTAAGCGAGATCTTTTCTACTATGGTATTGATCTTTTATCAGTTGTTACCCTCTCTTCCCATTCTTACCATGTTGATGTCGCTTTTCATGGCCTTATAGTGTAGCCTATACTGTCTTTGTGTTATGTGTTTACTATTTTTTTTATAATTGATGTGTGTCTTTAGAAGTAGAAGAGTGGCTTTATAGTAGCTGCTTATCTCTGTAGATGTTTTTTTGACTCTAGCTTTTAAGTTCATTGCATATAATAAAGTAATACTGGTTTCATTATGCTGAATTTCCAAAGAGAATTTGTCTGATATATTTAACTTTAAGCTTTTGTCTGTAATCTTGAATACTATTTGTATACCGGTAGACCTGTTCTCAATTCCAATTATGTTTTATTTTTTGTCCGTTAATTACCATATGCCTGGTGATTTACAAGTTTATTGGTACAGTATGTTGATTTTTAAAATAACTCTGTAACTACCAGTAAGTAGGTGATTTCCTGCCCATAGTTAGTTGTGGTATGTGTTACTGCCAAGATGTTTGTGTTGCTGAGATGTAGTGATAAGTTTTATTTTGAATGAGCTGCTCAGATATCTTTAGGCCTACAGTGACATACCTTACAACGTCGGATGTTTAAAAAACTATATTTGTGGTTGTGTGTGGTGCTATAAGGTAGCTACAGCAGTTGACGTCTGAAAAACTTTTGAAATGAGTAAACTGAATCTCTATACTGTATTCAGAAGTATTAAGCATAAATTTTCATGTGACAAATAACTTGTAAGTGATTTAAGTACAGTGAAGTGCGGTAATTGAAATAAACCTCATGCGGGAAAATACTCAAGCATAAACATATGGGAATCACTTGTGCGACGAAAACCCCTGCCATCATATCCTGTCCAATCCTTCCTCCGTCATGGCCTTCTGCCTCCCAAGCCGGTAACCATCTGCCCTCCACCATCACCTTCCCATCTGTTTGAGATTCATATT
This sequence comes from Petrolisthes cinctipes, assembly GCA_033782935.1. NCBI lineage: Eukaryota > Metazoa > Arthropoda > Malacostraca > Decapoda > Porcellanidae > Petrolisthes > Petrolisthes cinctipes. Next base: position 28,757 of record JAWQEG010001636.1, read on the forward strand.
TGTCCTCCCATCCATTCCACTGTACTACCTCACTTAACACTTAAACCACTCGTGCTAATCCCTGACCCGAAAATTTTCCAATTAAATGCCTCATAATTGCCCTCCGTACTTGGTCGTATTGTTCTCACATTCGTCCCATAACCCCTGCACCAATCCCTCACTCACACTCACCACCCCCAACTCGTGCTCTTGTCTCCTTCCCATACTCCCTCCCCCCAACCACATCCCCACCGCGCCCGGCCCTCACGGTTGTCTGTTTTGTCCGGATGGTGTGCCCCTGTGCGACTCCCTGCGGCCGCCCCACCACCACCACCACTACACACATCCAACTCCAGCTAGTCAATGGCCACCTGGTCCCTATGTCGAGTGGATCTGGTTCCTCCATGAGCAGTGTTTCCATATCTTCACAGTCGGGCGGGAGAGTCCAGCGTATACTTCCGTCCTCCAACACCTCCTCCTCCTCCTCCTCGTCCACCAACCCCGTCAGCCTCATCCCAGGGCTGGGGGCATCCTCGTCGATTACCATACAGGTGAGTTAGGTCTAGGATGGTCAGGTTTGTGGTTTTCATGCAGATGGGTTAGGTTTTGGATGGTTTGTTTGTTAGTTTGGTGGTCTTGAAGTATTTTGATCAGTTATGTATATGAAAAATTGGTATTACCGGTTACCTCTTGTACAGTAGTAGGGAGTTGGACAGAAAAGGAGTGAGATTGGTAGCTTGGTGAGTGTTGCATACTTTCCAGAGGTGAGGAAACATACAATGAGAATGTTAAGAAGAGCAGTTTTCAGTATTATAGCAGTAGAAAAGAGGAAGACAACTTCGTGGTGAAGAGAAAAAGTCTTTAATGAATCTCTAAGATAAAAGGTCTTTGATTTCTCCTTGTCCAAAAGTATTGTGAAGGTTGAACCACCTTGTACAGGAGCAGATCAGATTCCCATATAGAGACCAGCTATGTAGGGGTAAAATATTCATGGAATCTCCGCAGCACATTCATCTTGTTTGAGGCAGTTTTAGCTGGAGTGGTACTGTCATCTCACAAAGAGAGATTTGAGAGAGAGACGCACACCAAGAGTATCGAGAGAAGAAGGGATAGTCATTTAGAGAATGCGTTACAAAAAGAAAGAACTTTGTTTTGGAAACTTTGTAAATCTCCAGGCTGTATTGTATCTGCCACAATTGGAGATGAGAGAGAGGTCAGAAGTCAGGCATGTCACTACACTTCCTAATTTTAGCTTTGAGGGAAGTCAACTGTATTGGCTGTTGGTGACATATTGTTTCTGGTAGAGGGTGTTGAATCACATGGCATTGTTTTGTTATTGTACTGTACATTACTGTATTATTAGGTATCTGCTTTCTTTAATTGTTAATGTTACTCATCTGAACTGAGTAGTAATGAATATTAAAGCAAGTGTACAATTTATGCCATGTAGGCATTACAAGATTATATTAAGATGTATTGTGTTCTACAATTAATGTTCCAAATATTCGGTTGACATTTTGCCCATGTTAAGGAAACAACGAAGCAAAGAATATTGGTGTACGTGATAAGGAAAAGTATTTGAGATGTGCTTTTTGCATATTTAACCCATATAAACTCAAATATTTACAATTGGTTGTGCAGGCTGCATGGTATTTCCTGCCAGAACACCATAAAAATCCTCAGTATGACAACATTTCAATTTTTGGTAGAGATTCCAGAAACTATAAAAATATTTTGCTTCGCTTGTTTTCCCTTGTCAACTATTGGAAATTGAAACAGTACTACCGTATACCGCAGGAACCTGTTTTTCTCACTCCAAACCTACTAATACCTATTATAATTATCTAGTTCGTCTGAAAATCAACCAGAAAAAAGCCATTGTGGTTGTTGATTGATAATTGCATTACTAATTACTAATATAAATTTGAAGTTTATCAAGAGGTTTTTGGTGCTTGCAAATTATAGGTATACATTAAAGAGTACAGTACTAAAAATAGTTGAAAGTGGGTGTTTACAATGAGAAAAATAAGGTTCTTGGGACTTAGAGGGGGTTCTAGTGAGACATTAGCAACCTCCTGCAACCCTCTCATGGTCTCCGTCGCAGAGTGTACAAAGTAAAGCTGGTAACACCAAGTCCCCGCAACAGCCCAGTATCTCCATCACGCCGCTCCCGCGGGGTGGCCAGCAGCCTAGCCAGGGAGGTGGGGGGAAGGGGAGTTCCTCAGTGTTGCGAGGGGGAGACTCTGGGGGCAAGCCGTCCTTCGTCATCTGTGAGATCTGTGATGGGTACATTAAGGTATGTATTGCATTATTTTACCTTGGTTTGGGATTGTTTTTGTACTAGTCTTACAGTATTTAATGGGGATGTTAGAGGTAGTAGGGGTAGACAACCCTGGTCAGGGAGGTACTACCTCCTGGTGCCCTTGATTTAATGAAATGCCTGGATTCCAATGGCTTCTCAAAGACCTTGGTTATTGGTTGCATTTCTGCCCTTTTTCATGGGACATCAGCCAGGCCCAGTTATGCAACTCAGACATTCTTGGAAATAACTACCAACTGTACCTTAGTTTTATCATATAGTATTTACCTTCACACCACGGCATATAACAACACATACAATTTCCTGCGGGTTGTGGACTGGTGGGTACAGTACTTCAATTCTATGATCCAGTCTCCCTGGGAAACAGAAGGGGTTTGTGGTGGCCTCAATGTAATGAGTTAGTGCACCTTGCATTAAATAACCTTTCTCATCTTTTTTTATTTCTGTGGCTCAACCTATGATGGGTTATTGTTGGTAAAGAGTGAGGTATCAGAAGAGTCTGAAAGTTTGTTGTTATAGCCTTCTTTGTTTCTTCCACCAGGACCTGGAACAGCTGCGTAACCACATGAACCTCATTCATAAAGTGAAGATCCACCCCAAGATGATATACAACCGACCCCCTTTAAACTGCCAGAAGTGCCAACACCGCTTCTTCACCGACCAGGTATACCATTTGAAGCTTTGGAAAGATAGGGTTGTAAGTGGTTGGTGAGGGTGTTGAAGGAATGTGGATGTGGGAGATGGATGATGATACTATTCATAGGAGAAAGGATGATAGCGCACTTAGAAATTGAAGGGGGATGAGTGACATTTAGTTGTGGGAGAGATTGTTGCAGGTATTGGTGTTTGTTTGTGTCTATACATGTATGAGAGAGAGGGGGATATAGGTGATGTTAAGTGATTGAAAGGTTGTGGGTTTATGTGAAAAGCTGGTGGTGATGGTGGATGTTGTTATGTAGGTGAATGTTGAAGGCACTTTGACAAAATGTGTTTCCTGTACTTTTTATAGGAAAATTGAGTATCAGGTTGGAATACAAATTGATTGATAGGCGATATGATAGTACTTGAATGGAAATGAAAGTATAGATAAGAGTATTGAATGAGTAATTTATGATGTAATGTAACCTGTGTTATTTCCTCATTGTAGGGGCTAGAACGGCATCTCCTGGGTACACACGGGCTGGTGACATCTTCAATGCAAGAGGCAGCCAACAAGGGCAAGGATGCTGGACGTTGCCCCATCTGTGGCAAGGTTGGTTTCATGTTAGAAGTTGGTAGAGAGAGGTTGGAAGTTTTGGAATAATAGGTTAGTTTCATGATACCTACTTTTTTGGCTGGATCATGAACAAAATCTGCCATTCAGATAGGCTTACAAAAGCTCAGCAAGCAGTCATGCTACAAGAAAAAAAAAAAAAAAAAACTGGGCATGATATTAATATTTTGCAGCAAATATTTGTCTTTCCAGATTTTTAGAAATTATTCAGTGATCCACTTCATAGTTGCTTGAAAGATAGGCTTCTTTAACCCTAATATCTGATTTTTCTAAAAGCTGACCTATTATATTCCAGTGTCTTTTGAAAGTATGTTTAAGTGATGATGGTTGTAGCAAGTTATTCCATAATGTGTTTTACAGGTGTTCCAGTGGAAACTACTGAACCATGTGAGTCGGGACCACAAAATGACCCTCAAACCAGCACACCTCTCTTACAAGTGCACCGTCTGCACTGCCACCTTCAATATGTACCGTCTCTTTGAGAACCACGTGTACTCTGCCCACTCTGTTGTCAATAAGAACAAGGGTGAGGGTGGAAAGAAAGGAGGAGGTAAATATAAGTGGGTTTGATGTAAAGGAAAAATTAATTGAAGGGTGGGAAAATTCATAGCTTACGATGTATGGTGTCGGTGGGCATTTGCTGGAGGGGCTTGAGACTTGTAAGACTGGAGGAAGGATATTAACATTACAACAGGTAGAAAGGAAGAACAGTAAGCATAAGGAAAAAAAGGATAAAATAATAATTAGAACAGGACTGAGCAGAACTGTGTTCCAGAGAGTTAACCACTGTGAAGTAGTTACATTTTTCTATAGTATATAATTGTGTACATTAAATCTTAAAAGAAGTGTTAAAATAGATTGTGGTAGCCTCTGTGTTGAAAATTGTGATTTTGGAGTAACAGTTACTAGCAGTCCAAATAGTCATTTATGAAGAAGATAAAAACACCACTATGGAGCTAACAGAGTAATAGATAAACTTAATAATAATTACTAATGAAGAAAGTGGAATACAAATAACCACTTTCCATGACTTCCCCCAGGTTCATCCGATTCCCCGCTAAAGATCAACGATGAAATCACCATCATTCCCCAGCCTGCTACTGGCAAGACCAAATCTTCATCATCTAGTAGCTCAGAGAAAACCATCTCTAAGAAGTCCGAAGGAACGGTTAGTGGCAAGAGTTGTATGTATGGTCGGGTGAAGTGATTAGTAGGTGGGGGAAAAGTTGTTTGATGTTGAGATGGAGTGGTGAGATGGAATGGGTTGAGAGAATGGGAAGGAGTTGATGTGGTTCTTGGTGTGGGGACTGACAGTTGTTAGTGAAATAGCAGCTTGTTGAGGGAAGTTATTGGATTGATTATAACCCAGTAAAAAAGTGTCTCATAGGTGAATAAAATTTAATATGACATTAAGGATATCTAATACATCCAGCAAAATATTAAAATGAGCTGTAGTAAATAGCCAAGATGTGAGCCTTGAAAACTCTGGTTGGCCATGATAACCGGTTATTATTTGTATAATTTTGTAAAGCATTATGTTCTCTATTTAGTTTCTACCATTGCCATGTGGTCAAGTGTTGGACAAAACATATTCTAACTACAGTTTTAGTAGTATTTTTAGGTTTACTGTTCTAATTAGCATATAATACGATATGAAAGATACTGAAGTTATTATTTTCATTTACAGCCGACCATGAGCAAAGAGATCACAATCACCAAAGTCGGGTCCCGGCCCACCAGACGTAGTGGTGGCAGCAGTGTAGAAGTTATCAGTCTAGATGAGTCGCCCAAAAAGTCGTCCTCCAACAGCAGTAGTCCCGGGTCAACGGATTCCAAGAAACGAGTAAATAAGGACAGTCTAGGCAACAGCTCTAAGAAGTCCAAATCAAGTAGTTAATGTGACGTGTGATTGGGGTCCGTGTGTTGGCTCAACAATGCAAAACCAAAACAACCGGGCTGGGAGTAGCCGGGCGGAGGGGCTCTCGGATGCCGTGCTTTTTGGCTCAAATGAGATCAACAATAAATGTGTGGATGGACGGCTCAAAGTCACCAGGCAAGGACAATAGACGCTTGTAGCTCAAAGAAGTTTTTTGTTTTTCAGTGTAAAGACTTGTATTGAATCCTTGGTCAGTGGTTAGTGGCATGAAACACCTCAGATGAAAATGTGTGGGGAAATGGTAACTCATAAGTGATATCATGTGTAGTGGAGTTATTGGATTTCCCTTCGATGTTAAATATTACAAGTGATAGTAAAACTGAAAAGAAGATGTGGAAGAGTTGGTGTACTCTGTTGACTATAAGAGGTGTTTTGAATATGTTACTTACCAACAAACCATCTACAAAACTTTGTATTAAATACTTTTTTGTATCTTAGTGATTTCTTGTGCACTGGTAATGGGTGAAAAGGCTAGAAAGGGCAGTTTTACACTCAGATTGTAACACTTTAATAATAAACATTGTTTGTGAAAACTGACTGACTTGATTACAAACTCCAGCCGGTGAAGCAATTTCAAGTAAATGTATCTCACAGAACCTATTTGAAACCCATTTTGGTTTATGTTGTGCACTTGTTTGAAATGGGGAATTCTTTGAAAGAAAAAAAATTTGATGCAGACAAGATTACCTACACTTTAAGCAGAGTGACGTCAGATGTGATGGAAGGTGATGAGTGGTGCTACTTTCAGTCTTGTTGTCATTACCACAATGATGCCAGAGAGAGCTGAATATTAATTTATTCTGGTCACCTTGACATGACAGTGGATGTGGGGGACAGGGAGTGGTTATTCTCATTGTCAGTGGTTCTAAACAAGTGTGAAAATTTTGCACATGGATTCACTATACTGTCCTATATTTTGAGAGCTGGCACGAGGATGGGAAGTGTTGTATACGAGGATTCTGTACATACTGTCTGTCCACCGACGCCCGGCGGCTGCTCACTCGTGTAGGGTTTATTATACTCTCAGGTTCACAGATAATATAATTTTTTGTCAAATGATGTTTTGTTCAACTGCATGTGAAAGAATCTTCTCGTAGTGTCCCAGCGATTAGGATGTTCATTGTGTAATGCCCGGGTCAGAGGAGTGGCAAGAAATGCTGCACAGGAACAAGCCAGGAAAGTGACCACACATTATCAATCTTATGTACAGTAGCTGTCCTGGAAGCCAAGTGCTGTTAAATGGTCTTGAAGGTCTGCTGGTTTATAGCATCCAGTTGGGTCGTTTCACACTGTGTAGCTACGACAGATTGGATCCAGTGAGCTGGGAGTTTGTTTTTCATGTTAGGCTATGAGGGACTTGGATAAGGTTGGTCACTTGCACTTAGGTATTCTAGGCCATGATAGCTTAGCCACAGGCCTATACACCCTTTGGGGTAATACAGGACTTGATGTTGCTGTAAAGTGGTGTACAAGTCGTCCGTTTATTCATCCAAAGGTTTTTCATGTATCTGGCAGGTGCCAAAATATATGTTGCAAAAATATTTATATTTATTTAAATAAAATTCTATGCTAATCATATACCACACACATTGAAGAACTAAACGAGTTATGAATTAAACATTATAATTGCCAGCTGAATTTCTCTAGCATATTGGGTTATGCAGTCATCATCTAGAGTTTATATTCATTACTTACCACCCTGGGGGGAGTAGTTGCTCTGGCAATCAGGACATCTACTGTATTCACATACTGGGTAAGCCTTGCAGTTTATTCTCTGATGGATTGGTTTTATTACTCGGATTGCCTGAGTATTTAAATCTTCTCTGGAGTGCCGAGCTGTGAAAGTGAGAAAAATATGGTTCATGGTCATTAATCTATTAATTTACACACTTATTTGTTTATATAATTGAAAACTCTAGCTAAGATTGTTTATTTTTTCCAATTATGTGCACATAGTTTTGTTTTAGATGCATTAGCAATGTGTATAGTTATCACCACATCATGCCTTCTGATGAGGCTTCCTTTTAACCATTGTCTTTCTGTTTCTGCCCAGTATCTGTTCCTTGTGGGTGTGATTTTGTAGACTTCAGCTTTGCCACCTGATATTACTTGTGATCCTTATAAAGATTTTTTAATAAACAGTACATAGAAATGTGAAGAATCATATGCTGCATTTTCTTCTCATGGACTGGATGGGTATACAGCTTTTTCAAAGAAAACATTCAAATTTTATAAGCAATTATATATAATTTCTTCATAAAAGTTAATTTTGTTTTTTTATAATTGGTACTGATTAAATGAATCTTGCTGTGATTCTGAGCATGATGTAAGTATTTTATAAGAAAGATGCGCTCTTCTGAAGGGAAAAGGTACAGTATGATTTTAATGAAGTTAAGAGATGAGATGATGGAAGTAAGGAATTGAGTGTTTTCACAATTTGTGTTTATGTCACTCTGAAAGTGTTGATTGTAACCATATCAGGATGTGAAGCTGGTACAGTTGCTTTAAAATATAAAGGAGTAATATTACTTACAGCACATAATACTGTACCTTGAAGTAAATATTCGAGCTCTGATAATTGCAAACATTGGTGCAGTGTCCTGTGTGAGATTTGTATCCTCAAGATATTGTTGTGAATCCAGATGAGGTTACTATAACATTTAACAATAGGAAGGCATTTCTGTGTAGGTGTGGTGTATGATGGAAAATGTGGATTGGCAAGTCTTGTTTAACCTCCGAGCAGTACTATACACGAACTTGTTGCACCAGTGAGACACCTTTGTTTTTCTAGTGCACCTCTGGCACATAGACTTTGCCACTCCTGTTTAATGCTCAATTCTTAAGTTAATACACCTTTTTCTATGAGATTTTTGATCACTAGTTGTACAGACTTCAAACATTTGAGAGGTTAAATCCAGTAGATCACATCATTAGAGCTTTGTTGAAGTGTAGATTTTTGTTCATACAGTTTTGAGTATCAACTTTACTCTTGGTGCCTGTTCTAATAATGCCCAAAACACTTTTATCTTGTGGTGATGCAGGATATGAGTTTCTACCCAAGTTAATGAATAAAATGTGATTAGCGTACACCTTTACATGCCGATAAATATTGGTGCATTTGTTGTCAGGTATTTGGCACCACATTCCTAAAAATGGATAAATTTGTTACCATGCTGTTTGACATAGTTATGGAAACACTGAAAAATAATAGAAGTTGTCTGTTTAAGAGCATCCTCCTTCATGTGTGTGATTCATTCATGAAGTGAGAGATGTTTCCAGATGACCAGGTTATAAAATTTGTCTGGTATTAAATATCTGGCCACACCTGTATAAAAAAATTAGTTGTTGTGTATCTGAAGAACTATATTTTGGATTCAGTGCTGAACATTTCCATTGGTGTAATCTGCCAAACAATCTATGTCCACCCATCTATCACCAGTCCTACAACCACCACCACCACCATCATGACAACCAGCCCAGTCAGAATTTACTATGAAATTGAAATATCCACTAACAATGTTGGTAGCAGGAGTATCAGGAATCATGCCACTGCTGCTACTATCTGACACTGAAAAATTACCTTAACTGCAGCGAGAAAAGCTTACAAAACCTGGAAGTGCAAATGAGAGAGGTGCCGTGGATCTAGAGACCTTGCCTTACCAAGATCACCTGGTTTATATATATATATAAAAAATGTATGTACCATTAATCAACGCCGCCGTAGGTCAAGCAAAAGCATCTTTATTTTTTGATTCCACATAGGGTTAAATTAAGATTTGTACAGTGATATATATAATTATGATAAGTCTCCCCTCTTACCTCCCTGACCTGAGTCGGACGGAGAGGGAGAGGGAACTGGTATGGGAATTTTTCTGTGCCTACATAGTTAAAGCAAAAGGAAAATGAGGGACTCCTCTCTCACCCAGCACATTAAAATTTCTTTTATGTTGGAATTCCACAAGTGTCGTAAATCATGAGGAAAAGTTATTGTGTACAACAAAATGATCTACGAAGGAATGGCCTTTGGTTTGTTTCCAACCCTCAACAGGAAGAAATAATTTGTTGCCTTTCTGTTACCCTCCACAAAGATGCTTTCAGTAGGTGTTATATATTCAAGTAGACGATTATTTATTTTTTACTACTGTATCAATGGCTATTTTTTCTCACTTTAGAAACAAGCCAAAGGAATAACTGTATCTATTTTGTAGCCCTGAAAGTGACAAAGTATACCAATTTTGACTTAACAGAAGCTTGCATTAGTAAGCTGTTCAGAGGTGTACCTCCGAGGTGTGCTGTCTTAATTTAGTACCGTACACATACAGTATTGTAAAAATAGTCTCAGCATACATACATTTCTGCATCACATTTTGTTATACACTCATTGTTGTGAATTATGGATAAACACCAGTGTAAGGATTAATATTTTTAATCTCTATGACAGGGTTATTGATGTTTGCTCTTACAGTGGTGATTTTCCTTCCTAAACTTTCCTATTTATGTGAAATGTTTCATATTTGCCTCGGAGGTCCAGATTTGAGCTGCCGCCCTGTCTTGGTCCAACGGAGAACTGTTTCCCCTCGACACCTGGTGTGGATGTGTCAATATTCTGGATGTTTACACAGATTACCAAACATAATAATACTTAGTGTAGCCAGAACCTGTGTACAGTTCCCCCGACTAGTGCGTGAGTGAGGCACAGACGGTGTACATTATGACTCAATATGCTCCATAAGACTTAGGTTAAACAACAATAATACTTCATTTTCTGTACACAATGCATTGAATGTAAAATGCTAGTAGCTAGTATTTTATTTAATTTTTCTTTATGGAAGTGTTAAATGTTGTAGCTATGTACACTTTTTTTAGGTGTAATACACCAATAAAATATTATTTAGAATGTTTTGTATTTTACCCATAAAACCTTACATGATTACTTAAAAGATCTTCAGGGATAGCCTATGGGGTAGGCTGTGCCTGCAAAAAGTGGCCAGTACTTTAAGATTTGGTCATACTTTTGGACCCAAGCAATTTTCCTGTCCTTCCTTCCATTATCTTTGTGCTTGCTGTCCCTCCTATCTCCTTTCCAATGGCAGGAGCTCCACTGCTGTCTGACACTTTTCCCCGGGTGGCAGAAAGGGGAAACCTCACTTCTGGGGCTTCCTTTAAATTGTTCAACCATCTTCTGTCCCAGTATTCTTCAAGCCAAACCAGTTTCTGGGTGAGGTTTCATCTTTTGATGCCATGGACCACAGGAGCATCCTTTGGCATTATGAAAGTGGATATGTAATAATAAAGCCTTGGATGGTGTGGGTGCTCACTAAACAAAAGCCTCAGAAATAACTTTTTCCTACAGACTATATGATGAGATCGAGTGGACCTCCTTGTGTCTCTACATTTGGATGTGTGTCTAACCATAATTAGAGGAGTCGACTGACTGCATAATCTTGTTACCATACTGGTTAGTGGAGTCTTCTGTTCTTACTGAATAACTGTTAATTTATTATTATTATTATTATTATTAAAATAGACCAGACACACAAAGCTGGGAGAGAATGCAAGCATTCTATCAATCCGAGGACCCCAGCCCCATGAATCCAACCTGAAGAAAAGAAGACAGCTTAGAGAAAAAAAAGATGAGCAGTTAGCTTAATAAAAACATATTAGCCCTACTCTTGAAGCCAGCCAGTCCTACACCATGAAAGACAGATTCACCAAGGCCATTCCACAGAGACACCTACCTAGGGACAAACGATCGACTGTACTGACAGGTTCTACAGCGCGGCGATACGTAAGCATACATATGGGAGTCCAACGCACCACGAGTGACACGAGCAGGAACATACAGAGGTGGCAGAGAGGAGTTAAAAGGATGCAGCACATTACTTCTGATCTTGAACAGCATGCACAATGATGCAACAGAACGACGGTGACTCAGATTACAATCAAGTAAACCGCCGGTAAGAAAATTAGCATTGGAAACAATCCTATCCAGCAACTTGAGATGGCAATCAGCTACTGAACACCACACTGGAGAACAGTATTCCAACAGAGGCAACACAAAGGAGTTGTAACACCGCAGTAACAATGAGTGATCTTCGAACACACGCCAAGCTCTACGCATTATACCCAACTTCTGGGAGACAGACCTTGAAATTGACCGAATATGCCTCTCAAAAGTCAGCTTAGCATCAAATGTAACTCCCAGAATAACCAATTTCTCACACACCCCTAATACAATCCCATCAAGAATCAAGGGTGGCGATAAAGGATACACCGTGTGAGACCTAGAGACGACCATTGTCCTAGTATTGCCAGCATTCAACTTCATACCCCACAACCTGCACCAATCATATCCAGGTCACGATCCAATGACTAGAACAAGATCACTATGCCATATGTATGCCATAAATTAATGGAAACTTAAGAAAACACATTTACTCGTCAACTGTATTATTTCCATTGTATCACAACACTTGAAAAATATTTACACCATTTTAATTCAGGGGTAATTGATTGACTGATTTATGAATTTTTGGCATATAGCCAAGCACTGGTAATTCATGGGCAAGTTAATCATGTCATGGCTGATAAACTACAAATAAAAGACACTTTAATACTAATACTTATGTAGTTATGGGTCTACCATTGAAAATATAATAATACTACAATATTGAAAATAATGCCCTATGGTGATAATGGAGCTTGAGATCTGCTCAAACTACGGCACTACCAAACACAGCTTTAACCGAGTACTGTATGTGCATAAGGTACTGTCGCTGGCAAAAATCGTGTCGCCTCACTCGGCACTTCTTAAATGATAACATGAAGGTTAATCATCAAATAAACACCTTCACCATACAGAAATTCAATAGCCAGGGGGTAAATTAATATACTTCTCTGTTTTTTCAAGTTACTAGTGCGTGAAGCTTGTATTTCCATACCTACTTCATAACTTGGCAGATGTGGTGACAGGACATTTGCCGCCGACTGTACAGTACCGTAGTTATAAATAATTAACACTGCCAGGTGAACAAGGTAAGGTAAAGAAATCTCAGACCTTCCAGCTTCCAACTCAAGAAAAGTTACTGAAACTATAATAACTTTAACATTATACTCATGTAAATTATATAGAAAGTTCAGAGGATTTAAAATAAATAAAAAATCATACTCTACTAATCATAGATGAAAGTAAAATTTATATGCCACCTTAAATTAATTACCAAATGACACACAATTAGAATAATGGAATTTTTGACATGACGAGGAAAATGAGTATATGTACAGTAATACCTCCAACCAGACAATGGCCTTCCTCAGGAGCTCGGGGCTGCTCGGCCAGACAGCTTGAGGAACTTCAACAACAACAAGCAGACAGATGAAAAAAGAATAAATATTTCTCCTTCTCTCCATACAATTTGTTCAATCAGAGTTTGCTCCTGTGTAACCTGTTGTCTTGTAATTAATTTGAAATCCATCCCTGGTACCTGATCAACAGCCACACTCAAAATCCAACTTGCATATTCAAGAACGATGGCGTGGTACTGGTACGATGACTCCGTTATTTGTCTATGGAATCATCGTATACCGGTGTATACACCATCGTATTCACCACGAATGTTCTTGCACATGGCCCACAACCTCGTAGCTTTCCGTAACATAAACCTGAGGCAATGACTGTAATGTTAGGGTATAATAGAGCACTTAACAGTATGGTACACTTGTTGACCATAAAATCTAACCACCTGAGTTGAAGCCCAAGATCTGAATCAGGTGGTTTTTTGACAACATCCAACTCATATTATCACAAGGTCACACACATCTCGTACCAATGGGACTTTGAGTGGGCTGTTGTCCAGAGAAAACCTCCTGCTCCAGATCTTAGGCTTCGACTCGGGTCGGTTAGATTTTGTCAGCGAGTGTAGTATTCATGATGACTCTGAGGGCCATAACTCAATAACATTCATGGTGTATACGATGGCATGGTACCAGTACAATGGCTTTGTTGTTTGTTTATGGAGTCGTCATACTAGTACTACACTATTATGACGTTAATACCACGAATGTTCTTTCATACTGACATATCAACCACTGTAATGTTTGGGGTATATTAATTAAAACTACAATAAATATAAGATCATACTGGTGCTCCCAATTCCTCCTTCCAGACGCATGGATATTGACAAAAACAAAGACGCAAATACAAAGAACAATTTGGCAAACTAAGCCGAATAAGTGTAGAAAAAATAAAAATTATATATCTGTGCCAAAAATAACAAAATATGACTCGATGATAAACGACATATAACACACAATAACTCCATGAAATTATATATATGGATATAAAAATAGTTAATATAAATGACACTTGTATTGTACTGTACTCTGAATATTAAAATTAATAATACTGTAAAATGCATTAAATGATGAAACACATAACATTACACCACCCACACCATGAATAATTAAATACCAATTAAAAGTGTAATAAGACAAAAGGTTTATTTGTGGTGTAATTAGAGTAAAAGTTATTAGTGTTATAATTAAAGGAAAAGAATTAGTAGTGGTGAAAAAGTATTACTGTATTAGTGTTGTAATTAGAGTAAAAGTTAATAGTGTTGGAGTGAGAGTAAAAGTATTATTATAAGTGTTGTAATTAGAGTAAAAGTTAATAGTGTTGGAGTGAGAGTAAAAGTATTATTATAAGTGTTGTAATTAGAGTAAAAGTTAATAGTGTTGGAGTGAGAGTAAAAGTATTATTATAAGTGTTGTAATTAGAGTAAAAGTTAATAGTGTTGGAGTGAGAGTAAAAGTATTATTATAAGTGTTGTAATTAGAGTAAAAATTTTAGTGTTGTAGTGCACATGAATTAAAGTTTTAGTGTTGTAGTGCACCAATGTCAATACACGTGGTCACTTCTATACACTATTTATTTATGTATTTTTTTTTTGTAGTGTACAGTGTTTTGTGGCACTTTTATCAGTCTTTACATCATATAATTATAATACTGGCAAAGAAAATGGTAAGTTTAGAGTATATATGGTGGACTTTTTAATAACAAATCTTCTTGACTAACTTTCAATGACAAAACTCCACTTTTTATAACTTTAATTACAAAACTTGACTCTGAATTACTCTTTAATTACAAATCTTGACTCTTCATAACTTTAATGACAAAACTCGACTTTTTATAACTTGATTACAAATCTTGACTCTTTATAACTCTTTAATTACAAAACTTGACTCTTAATTACAAAACTTGACTCTTATAACTTTAATTACAAAACTTATTTATTTTGTTTAGTGATATTGTTTTAGTTTACATTTTAATCACAAACTTTAATTAATATTGTGTATTTCCATTTTTTTTTTTTTTTTATAATCGTTTAAATTTGTGTATGTCATTATTCTATCATTATAATGGACAATTACATTACATTGATAATAAATAATAAACTAACTAATAAAAATTAAGCTAAATAATACACTAAATAATAAATAATAAACTAAATAATAAATAATAAACTAAATAATAAATAATAAATAATAAACTATAATTAATGTTGTTATGGATTGTTTTTGTTGGTTTATATGCGTGTTTTATCTTTTAAATTTGTGTATAATATACGTCATTAATCTGGCATTTCAACATAATATATATTGTTAACTTTTAATATTACACAAACTGGAGATCAACAGAGTTAATAATTGATAAGGGGGAAACTAATAATAATAATAATAATAATAATAATAATAATAATAATGCAAATTCATGGAACGTATTTTTAAGGGGATAAGGTCAGGTGTGTTGGTGTAAGGTTAGATTAAGTCAAATCAGGTGTTGTATGGTTAGGTTTGGTCAGGTGTTAGGTTAGATTAGGTCAAATCAGGTGTGTGTGTGTGTGTGTGTCAGGTGTATTATGTATCTCAACAAATAATGTGCATGGTTGTTGCAAAGATGTCATTACAAAACCTATCGTGGAATGTCTTTCAACAATGTAAATAATTATGTAGCATGATAAAATGCACAAGTGGGTGAAAACACAGAACAATTGGCAGACTGACCTGAGCTGGAATATAACTCCCTTAAGGGGGAAATACAGTGTTGGTAAATCTGGAGCAACCAATTCCTCCAAACTATTCCAAGCAACAGCAGAACACCATTATTTTTGCTCTTCTGGTTCTGTTTCCTGGCATACTTTGCAGTAATCAAGGCACTCCAATATAACAAAAGTGAATTACCCCCGTAAGTCAAGTGTAATTTGTGGGCCAATAATATCTGTCCTGATCCGAGGCACAATACGAGTCTCTACCAACTGAAGTGAGTGATTCATTGAGGAGTGGGATGTAAGGTTGGTAGAGACTCATTGTGTCTCACTCTGATCAGAATAGAATTATTAACTTCCAGTGTACAGTACTTACCTGTACAGTCTTTATACAGGTGTTCATGTACACAATGTTATGAGTTCCACTCCAAAATCACATACAATAATTCCTTTTTTGTCTCTATATGGATCCATGACATTTGTTCTGACATTGACGAAACATATCCAAGCTGGTAATAAAAGCTTGAATGGAAACAGTATTTCCATTGGTAAGAATGTCATGAAAATTAAATTCACCTATGCATTCTATAATACTTGGAATGTTACAAGATCATCAGCTTGATAAACTCCTTATACAGAGGTTAGTAATTTGAAGAAGCTTACCCTCTAGTTATGTATGTAACCATGTTAAATTTATAGTTAAGCTCACTGGAAGGAAAAATTCTGGAGCACCTCATTCCAATAACACCATTTTACATAAACAACCAATACATCAGATCTAACTTAACTAAATAGAATTCAATAATTTCATTAGGAAAATATAACTACTGTACCATACATAACGAGTAACTTAAAATGAAGTGTAGCATTTTATTAACAAACTCTGTAATTTAAGTTATAGGTCAATGTATTCACTTACCAATCATGGTTTGGTACCAAAGTATATATAAAAAATAAATTTGATATTTTTCAGCAGACATGTAACATACATTATAATACTAATAAGATGTATATTTCTGAGGAGTTAAGAAAGCATCTACAATTTGCACTAATAAGGAGATAATGTATACAGTATTCATTCAGAATCTAATAACTCTATATCATTCATCATCTTCATAATAACATTTAGACAGACACTTTGTTAAGTAGGTACAGTACTATGTACAGTGAAGAAACTTTAACTCCACTTTCAATCACACGCATGGCAGTTTGCAGTTTCAACATGATGTTAAATTTAACAATTTTCTGGAAAAGCAGAAATGTTATCATATAAAGAAAAGTTATAATTAGATACTGTACTTGATAATATATAATATATATGCATTGCTTTGAAATGAAGCTACACACCTTGTTCAGAGAGTGAGGATTCATAAATTAATAGTTGCTATTCATAATAAAGGTCATATACATCACAAATCATAGGGATAATTGACAGTCTTTATCTGTAGCTTCCATTTACTTATTCATATCTAGATTTCCTTTTGCTTGTTATCATTATTATAGTTTATAATGAAAAAATTTGGAGTTCATAACTATACTGTATACATGATGCTGGGGAAAATATTGAAGCTGCAACTTATTCTGATAAAACTTTTGATATTCTAGAACCCTGTAATATCCATTAGAACGTACTATGGTATTATGACTCTGGTGCCCCTATCCAGTCCCAAGTCTTATTGAACTCTTATGAGTACGAAAGGTTCCATTGTACTGAGTTATGGTTCATTCTGAGTTTTGAGGTGGAGAATATACAACACAATCCTCCAGTAGTATTTATCATAAAAAAAAAAAACTCATTAAACATAAAGTACAAATTTAATTTGTTTCTCCTAGACACAGGTTAATTGATCATTTTATAACCATGTAAAAACAAGTTTCAGAATGTACAGTAGTTATTTCTCACCACACTAACACTCTGAGGTGACCATAGTGGCCTTTAATGGATTCTTTCACACTTCATTAATTATAACTACAGACTGGTTAGTAGTTCTTACCTGCTCCTAGAATCTCAAGATGAAATAAGCAGTGTTAAGGGACCTTGTCATGTAGTCAGAATATTGGAGATAAAAACGGAGTCCTTCAAATATTGCCATGACACACCACTTATATGGAAGGAGCTTGTTTCGTGGCATGGTCAGGAGGAATCAAAAGCCTCCAATTTTCATACATGACCACAGGGCCCTTAATTATATGTATTAATTTCATTGGTGTTTCATACTGTTCCACAAGGGAGGGTAAGATCTATTATCCACGACTGTACTGTACTTAAAACTGATCATCTAACAAAGCATAACTTGTCATGATACACCCACCTACAACTTGTTACAGGAACATACTTGCTTTGTCAGAGTGGAAGAAAGTTGACGTTAGCTTCAGTAGCTTTACAAAGAAATAGAAATACCAGTAGACTATTTATGTACAAAGTCTTTGACATCTCGTTATTTGAGATCTGTATAAGGAACTGGGTTTATCTAGGTTTCTTCTTAATCCTAACAAAAGTAGTTTTATACAGATTATTTAACATTATTCATACACTCAAACTGGCACGAATTTTGAGTATACCTATAGTGAGTACTGTAAACTGTACATCCATGTAGGAGACTATTTATATGAATACAGTATGTACAGCATAGATGCCTACCTGTATTAAACATGAGTATACCAGGTGATGCTTATCTATGGTTCCACTTAAAATCTTACTGGCCAAATACTCTCATTGTTTTACATACAAATAAACAGTAGACATATTCATTACTTAATTCATATCATATCAGTAATCTCTCTATATCACATTGAAAACAGCCAAATGAGTATCAAAGAAAACCTTATCCTTCAATTGCATGGTCTAGTTACATATTAGTTATGGTTTTAAAAGTATCCATGCAATATAATACAGCTTATTGGAAAAGGAAAAAGGTACACCAAAAGATAAACACAGCAAACTCAGATTCTGGTGTGCCTCATTAGTTCGTCATCATCTGTGCATATAAGCACCACCTTAAACTGTTTACTAATAAAAGCAGTGTAATGAATGTTTACAGTCCAAAATGGTCACATTGTTTTAACAGTACTGGCTTTGGTTAGATCACATGGCTTTCCATTACTTCACTTGCCATTAGTTGTTGTCTTTACTACAGTAACATGTAAGAATATTACAAATTGGTCATGGTGATATTACTGTCATGGAGATTAATTGAACTGCTATCAAAGTCTATGCCAGAATCTACACCAAACATTCCTATTTACAGTTCAACCCATTATAGACACATTTTCAAGGAACAAAGATAATGCACTTATGCATGCATTATTAAAGTATGTACCAAAAAGTGTTGCTAACTCTCTTCAGGACCTGGCATGTTTATAATATATTATAATTTTATTACAGCAAATTTCACTTTTTATTGCTTCTAGCAGAGCAAAATATTTATGGTAGCATTTTTTTCCAACACCTCTAACTTATAACTGTTTCTTCTTGATGAGGCTGTGGAACATAGCCTGGGTATTGAGAGGACAGATTCCAAAGGAGTGAAACCTTTTTCTGACTCTGTCTGGAGTGGCCTGAGCAGCAAGGCAGGAGAGGAGGAAAGGTGTAAAATTTTCCTCCAGCAAGGGTTTGTTATCATTACTGGCTCTCCAATCCCACACTGCTTTGCCCCAGCAGTAACGGAAGTAGTCTGCCACTAGATGTTCTGCAGGACTTAGGGCTGAGGCAATCTTTCGGGGCACAGTCACCAGCTGAATACCTTGTTCTCGAAATGTGTCCGACATACGTCCCAGAGACAAATTTGACACATACTCATTTGTGAACAGAGCAATGGGGAAGTGAGTGTTGCGCTTTTTGAGCCAGGGAACGAATGCATCACTCACAAACTCAATCACACAGTCACCATAAAGCCAACCATTGAGTGAGGAACCAAGGACCCAATCCTGGCCATTCTCTGTATCACGCAGTGAGGCAAACAGCTTTTCTGGGATGACCATACGAGGGAAGATCACCATGCCAGGACCCATTATTCCATCAGCACCCAACACAAAAAGAATTGAGATGGTATCCTTCTCATTAGAGCAGTGGTGGACACCCCCATGAAACATTCGGTGAAATTTTACCTCTCTGGTTTGTTTATCTAGGAAGAAGTTGAGTTCCTGCATGAAGAAGACTCTATTGGCAGGGACATCATTAAATTTAACCATGTCCTTTTTCAGCTTCATTAGCCACTGACGTACTTCATTAGCTGATGGTAGAGTTTGCTCATTTGTTGTTGAATCCTCAGGAAAGCGGTGGGGATGTGCGTTGCGGAATTCCTGGTTCCAAATTTTCATCCGGGCATCACAGCAGAAGGGGCTGCGACTCCCACGGGCACGAAAGAGCTGCAGGACAGTCTGAGTGATGGTGTCTTCACATAAGGGAAGTCCAATGTCCACCAATTGTAGCACTAAAGCCTCAACTGCAGCCATTACACCAGAGTCACCTGCTTGGGGAGATGTACAAGGTTAGTGTATAGTATTGGTCTCATTGTACAATGGATAAAATAGTCCTGTACTAGTGTACAGGAGGTTCAGTACTTATTGTAAGTAACAAAACAACTGCTGATGTGGAGAATTTGTAGGCTTTGCTATGGCTGTTCAGTAAGGTTTCAAGTCCTCAGCATATGTTTCATGAATCCAGTAAAGTACACTTATCTCCCATGTAAATCTCACAACTTCACACTGTACAGTATAATAAAAATATAAAAGCTTATGTAAACATATGTAATACTTTACTATATACTGTATCTGACATCATGAAATTTTGTTAGTTATTGATATATTGTTGTTTCCTGTCATCAAGGCTATCAGTATGTGGCAGGTCAGACAATACATGGCTGTCCAGTATTATTGTGGTATACTGAGCTAAGTAACAAAGTCAACTCACATTTTATTGTGCAGACGTGTTCCTTTTGTTCTCCATTTGAAGGTTCACCTGTAAAGGTTACATGTATCAGACAAAATAAATCATGACTCAAAGAAACAAAGAGTATTAGCAACATGAAAAGATTTATTTATTTCTGAATTGGAATAATGAGTGACGAGTATGGGATGAGGAGCGGTCAGAAGCATAAACAAGGAAGAGGAACACAAAAGGAAAAACTGAAGGATAGATACATATGTGATATAATAAGCACTATTGGAAGGGATAGATCTCTGCATTGGGAAAGAAAAGCTGAGAAGTTATTTCAGTGATGGATAGAAAGAAAAGAAATGGGAATATATGTTGCAAACAAGAGAATATAAATTGACTTAAGAGACAGGGTACTGGCAAAAGATTTCTGTTTACCTGTGATAAAGAGTGCATCTCAGTCGGTCTACCTTCCCCAGGGAGGTAGGCAAGAAAAGAAAAAGATATGAGAGGAAAAAAAATGAAACACAACCAACTAGAAGGCACTCGGTAAAGTAAAAAGCCTATGCTATGCAACTCTCTCTTTACCTTCTGCAGGGAAGTAATGGTAGTGATATTTATGAAAGGAAATAATACACAGTAGATATAAGAGAAGCAAAACCTAACCAATAAGACAGCACACTGTAGCCTACAGCACAAACCTCTGCTCAGCAGTTCTCTACAGAAATGCAGATCACCTTTAAAAATAATGACTTATTCCTTAGAATTTAAAGAATGTTATCTGTATTTAATTTGATGGATAAATATTTTCATGAGTGTGTTTAATATTGGCAACAAAGAAATAAGAATGAAAGCATAATCTTCTTCCATATTCAGTGACAGAGGTAACAACTAAAAACACTGGAAATGGGGGAAAAAAAAAAAAAAAAAAAAATAATAATAATAATAATAAATATTCTGTTTTGGGGAGTATCAGATTTAGAATTTAAGTATTATCCTGTACAATACATAAAAACTTCACTGATTACAATCTATAAATACAAGTTATGCACATACAGTACAGTAATTACACTTTACACAAGACATCTATTAACTCACATCAACTACAGGTTGTATATTAATATACACACAGTAGCAAAATTCGTAAAAGGTGCAGTATGATAAGTAAATAGAAATAGAGAATCATAAGAGTGTCTTGTGTAATGAAAATGATTGGTAGAAATGTTTCTATGCAAGGGGCTTATGTTAGGGTTGGTAACTTGGTGTTATCTTGATAGTTTATAGAACTACTCTTTTAATCAAGGGTAAATGGAATGGTGGTTGTCTCAATGGTTATTTTGTCACTTAATCTGTTAAATTGGTTTTTCTTTATTCCTTCCTGTGTCTAGAGCTTACATGTAAAATATGAAAATGGAGTCTTTATGACTGAGATCATCATCAATACCCCATTTCCCTTTTTTCAAGGGGTGGGGAGTCTCTAGTACTAATGCAGGACCTCTGACAGATAAGGGGTCCAACTCTGAGGCTATTTGAGCCTTTGGTGAGATCATTATCAGAGAGCAGGGTCTCCACCCCTATATTGTAGGGGATATGAGGCTGACTGCACCATTGTAAGAATGGTGGGTGTATGAGGATGCCATTTCCCTACACCAAAAAAATGACTGTTCAAGTTCTTGGAAACACCTTTACAAATGACTGACTGTCAGTATCTGGGAATAGGAAATAACTCTCTCACCTTCTGAGCTGTAACTGGGCCTACCAGCTGTTTCTTCATAGTGATTCCTGAGTGGCATCTCCAGCAGACCATTTGGGTGATTAGTTGATGGCTCACTAAATCTGGAGAATTCTTGTGGACTCTGAGGATGTTCAGGAATGGCTGGCTGAGTGGTTGATGTGTGAGGGGGATGTTGAATGGTAGAGGTGTGGTGTGCTTGTGATGGCTGAGTTGCTAGAGTAGTGAGGGTAGGACTATGTACTGATGGGTGTTTGTTATGGCCAGAGGTTGTGTGAGCTGGTGGTGGTGGTTGGGTGTGGCTGGTACTGTGACTTGTATGAATAGTGGCAGTGTGGGCTGGAGGAGGTTGGCTTGTTATATTGGGATGGGCCTGAATTGTGGAAGTTTGTACAGATGGCAGAGGATGAACTGATGTAGTGTGTGCTGGTAGTGGTGATGGTTGAGTGGTAGTGGTGTGATAGCTTTGGATGGTTGTAGTATATGATGGTACTGGTTGTGTGGAAGCAGTGTGAGGAGCCTGGATAGTGGCAGTATGAGGTGTAAAGGGAACAGTGTGTGGCTGTTGGCTGGTTGGCAAGTGTTCCCTCTGATTGGCAGTGGTGTATGATGGTTGTTGTCTGTGAATATTTGTGACTTGTCCTTGAATACTTGTGTTATACATCTGGTAATCCTGAGCTGCCTGTGCTGCCAGTACCTGCAACTGTTGACTGGCATTTGTAGTGTGAGCCACAACAACCCTCATCCTTTGATTTTCTTGGTTTGCTTGTCTTCCTTGCTGTAATCTGGGATCAGTCATGCCATGTTGACTAATGACTGTGTACCTTTGGCTGCTATTGGGCTGGGATAGTACGTGTGGCTGAGCATAAGGGTGAGGGTAGTACTGAGTATGCTGAAGGGAAGGTAAGGCATGGCGGGCTGGTCTGTGGTGAGGTTGAGCATCAGACACACCCTGCCTGTTATGTTGGGTCATTTTACTGAAGCCTCTGGCAGTCATCTCTCTCTCACTGAGGTGGCCCCATGAGTTTGTCTGACCTGGAGCATACTGCATAGACTGTCTCTGAGTGGACTCTGAACCCCCAGACCCCATGTATGAGAGAGGTGGTGGTGCAGGTATAGCAGGTTGACTGGGCTTGGGAGCTTGTAATGATACCTGAGGTTGGTCCCTTGTACTGCTACCTAACCCTCCAGACCCCATGAAAGTGAGCAGTGGTGGTGGTGAGCCACGACTGTTTGTATGCTGGGTAAGACGACTGTACTCCGTTGGTATACCCTGGCTCATGGTGGCCATCACCCGTCCCTCTTGGTCCTTGGTCAATATAGCCATCCCTTTTGATGTATTGGATGCCTGAACTACTGCATTACCTGGTCTGGCTACTACTGCTCCTCTTCCTACCACCAATGTTCCCAGTGGTGGCTGTGGTGAGGAAGTGCTTGAAGCTGAAGGCACCAGGAATTGGGCTGGGATAATTGTCCTTGCTTGAACTCTTGCTGCATGTGGATGTACAGGGGCATGTGGGTGAGCAGTTTGGTGGTGATGGGTGACAGAGTGATTGGATGCATGTGTTTGACCAGATGATTGTGGATGACCTACAGGTTGTGGGTGGGTTGATGAATGAGGGTGGGTGGATGAATGTGGGTGGGCAGCTAATTGTGGGTGTGGATGGGCTGATGGGTGTGGATGGGCTGATGGGTGTGGATGGGCTGATGGGTGTGGATGGGCTGATGGGTGTGGATGGGCTGATGGGTGTGGATGGGTTGATGGGTGTGGATGGGCTGATGGGTGTGGATGGGCTGATGGGTGTGGATGGCTTGATGGGTGTGGATGGGTTGATAGGTGTGGATGGGTTGATGCATGTGCTGATGGGTGTGGGTGTGCTGATGGGTGCGGGTGTGCTGATGGGTGCGGGTGTGCTGATGGGTGCTGGTGTGCTGATGGGTGCGGGTGTGCTGATGGGTGAGGGTGTGCTGATGGGTGTGGGTGAGGAACAGATGGGTGTGAGTGGGCAGGAACAGTTGTACCAGCTTCTTGCCTGATATGGACTGGGTTGAACTGTCTTATTGGGAAATGTGCATATCCCTGTGGTACATAATTAACAGGATATTGGCCCACAGTAGGAAGAGGGGCAGTGGGAGGCTGCTGAGGTGGAACATTGTGCTGAGGCAGATGGGGCACTACTCTTAGTTGAGCTTGAATCCCCATAGTATGTGACTGTGGAGGCGGTATGTTCATCCTGCTGCCGTGTGCATCATAAATGAGTGACCAGGTTGGAGCAGGTTGTGGGGCACCTTGAATGCCAAACACACCTGGATCCATGGCAATGTTGCTGCCTTCCACTAAATCCAGATCAGGATTGATGGTTGCTTGTGTTGCCAACCCCAGACCAATCTCTGAAAGGAATTTGATCTGCCCAGGTCGCAGGAGTTTGTTTCTGAAGGGGAAGCTCTTAGGATTGACAAATATCACTCCATTTGAGTTTTCTCTGAGAGTATCAGACGGATCAGATGGACTTGGAGTGGAAGACAGGGTTTGGGATTTCCTCCTTGGACCTCCTTTCTTAATCTTTCTTCTCCTTCCTAAAGATGATGGAGGTATGTACAAGGTGTCATTGTCTTTGCTGCCCATGAATTTTAAGGATTTCAAGGATTTACGCTTGAACTTGGTTACATATTTAATAGAGGACGGTACTGGGCATGGAGGAGCAACAGGAGGCAGGACAGGCAGGGGACGGTCCTTGTATATCTTGCTGAGGTATCCTGAGAGAGGAAGAAAGCAAAGTCATCCAGTATAAAAAATTGTTGAAGATATTGAACACAACTGAAATAACCTTGCATACATACACAAATATAAGCAAACATGCATATACATATATATACTATACATATACACAATCCCACATCCACTCACTGTACTATACAGTTACAGCATCAAAATATGAATATAGAAATCCGACCTATACATGATAAGAGCTCCAGTTTTATAGTGCTTGCACTTACTGTATTTATACCATTATACAGTCCAAGGTAACTAATACTCACGCTTGATGTCACCAGTCCTCAGTTTGCGCCTGGTGAGGATACCACTGATTACATTGATCCTGTGATAGTGAAGGAAGGCTGAGGTAATGTGACGATGGGTCAGTCTCTCCACTCTTACCTTTACACGCTTCATTATAAGTTGTCCATCTGCAACAGTTCAAAAGGTTAGTGAAGGAAGAAGTAATAATTATACTAATACTGTTCAACTAATAGCATCAGTTAACTCAATTTACTGACAGAATGTTTCTTCCTGACACATACATTATGTTCAAAGTATCTGGCCAAAATTCTTGCATATAAATTACAATAATTGAGTAAAATTGTGTACTGGGAAGGTGTGGATAAAGAGCATGATTGTTAATATCATTGTCAGTACAGTATGTACTTGTAATACCATGAATGACACTATCATACAGTACATGTAGTACCTACAAAAATGACACTCACCTCTCTCATAGTTTTCACTGCTAGAGGAAGACATAATCTCTTGGTTCCAGTGAAGTGAAGATTGTGAACTTTTGGTCTTAATAGCTCCAACACTGCTGGCTTTTGCATTATTTGTGGGAAGAGTCGTATTATTGACTGCAATGACTTTATTTTGGTCATCAGGAGTTGCCGAGGCAGAGCTGGATGTAATGACAGTCGTGGTCCTTATTGTTGCCACATCCTGTTTGGGGGTTATTTCCAAGAACATATTTGCTTTTTCATCCTTCTGTTTATTATTGGAATTCTTTGCTTTCCCTGCCTTTTGTATTATAGATGACCTTAAACCAGCTTCCTCCACACCTGTGCCCTGCTTGAGCATTTTCTTAGCTTTTCTGATCTTCTGAATGGCCAGGATTTCCTTGCCACTGAGGGATTTCTGTTGGATCCAAGGTAATTTCACCTTTTCTGCCAATGAGGATTTCTGTTCCACAATAGGGTCAAAACCAGTCGAAAGTTTGGGGTTATTTTTATCTTGTGTGCTGCCAGTGGTATTAGTTTCTATTGTATCTTGATCAGCTTGACTTACCATCACCACAGCCTGGCTTGAGGATGACGAAGCCTTGGAAATGACAGAAACTTGATTAACTCTGATGGTCACTTGTCCTGATGGGAGTAATGACTCTGAATTATCATCTTTTAATTCTAACAGGCATTTTTCTAACCTGCTTGTGGATGCAATCACACTGGTGGTTGCAGATTCAGACTGGGTGTAACTTTTCCTTTCATTCTCATTCCTGTCTTTAGTGCTATGATCTGTGCTAGATTTCATTTCAGACTTGTCTTTTTTCAACTTGGATGGAACGGATAATTTTTTTATAACTTGACAGGGCTTCTTGGACTTGGGGCTCGCCTTGTATTTGGTCACATCACTTTGTTTCTTCTCATCTTCATCTTCCTTCAACTTTTTGTATGGAGGTTCACTTCCTTCTTGGTCTTGTCCCTGTGCGAGGGAAACTTCCGATGATACAGCTATTTTAACTTGATCAGGGTGTGAGTGAGTGAGTACACTAGACACTGGAACCAGTGGAACTCCAGCCTGAAGGAGGGAAGCCAGGCAAGAGGAAGAAGACACCGGCTGGGGTGACATGATAGTGGAAGGTTTAATAGGCCCCTGGATGACAACTCTGGACATTTGGCTGGTTGGCTGATGTGAAGAATTGGAGTTGGGTGGTTGCCAAACTATTCCTCGAGTTTTGGAGCTGCTTTGAGAGTCAGTACAGGTAATAGTTTGCTGTAAATTCTGTGGAGAAATTACCAAGCAATACTGAGGTGTAGGTTGACATTTTGAGGTACCAGCTATTTGTTGAGCCGTGAGTGAGAGGGTTGAAGCAGTTGCCTCTGATTCTTGCAATTCATGAGCACCAGTTTTAGGGGGTATTATTACCTTGAGGGAACTGGACTGTGAAGATACAGTTTGTTGGTGTTGCTGGATTTCAGACTTGACCATGGACTCTGATAAGGCTAGATTAAGGGGATCCGGGTTGGAATCTGTTTGGTGTGATGCCACTTCCTGCTGAGCTCTTGGATAATTTTCAGAGTTGATCCAGATTACTGAGGTCTTACCTGTGTGGGCTGTAGGTGGGTTAATACTGGGGACTGAGGCCCATCTGGACTGCTGTAAATCTAATGGCCTTTTAAGAGTTACAAGAGTAGGCATTTGTATCCATGTGTGTGGAGACACTGAAGAGGTGGATGGTGTGGCTTCCTCCTTGGATATCTTCACCAGAGGGTTTCCTAGATCTGCAGGTGGGTTGGGTTCACTTCTATGGTTGTGACCTGAGTCGAGTTGTGATGTTGAGACCTCATGCTGGGGAGCCAAGGGAGGATAAGTTGTCAGTGATGGGGGAGAACTACCTTCAATGAGAGGTGGTGGTGAGGATGGCTGAAAACGTGGGCTTTCTGAAGAATGTTGTTGTTGTTGTGTGTGAGAGTCGGTGGATATCTGTTGATAAAGTGGATACTTCCAGGTTCTGTTCTCCTGGCCAGAGATTGATGGATAAGGTGTAGATTCCCTGAGTGGTGTTTTGTAAAGGAGAGGAGGCTTTACTAAGATAGGTTGTAATTCAGTTACAGATGGATAGTCAGGCCTCGGATGCAGGGTTGGAAGTCTAGTGAGGGTGGGTAAGCTCCTATTTCTTTCTCTTCCCTTTCCTCTGGGAGTTTTTCCTTTCCCTCGTCCTCCATTTCTTCCTCCACTCCCAGATGCTGAGGCTAATGTGTCTTGATGCCGGGGTGTATGTTTATATTGTCGGGCATCAAGGAAGTCAAGTAGTTTCCTCTTTGTTACAAGACTTTTGGTTGAGTTTCCCTCTGAAAAATTATAAAAAAAATAATGAGGATCAACGTCTCTAAATGAAAAAACTTAGCAATTGATAATAATATGTCACAAAATAAAAAAAATCATCACTAAGCAACGTAGAGCCTATGTACTTGAATACTTATTATCTGAATAACATGTAATTCCCTGATATTTCATTTCAGTAAGTGTCTGTCTGATAAGTTCAGTTAATTAATACACTAATAGGTCCCCGAGTCCTTGATATCTTCTGCAGTAATATACAGGGCTAAAAATGAGAAAGGTTTCAAAAGCAAGGTAGACAACTCACACTGGCTACCCGTTAGCAAGACTGTTCCGAGCCAGTGGTTCTGTAGGTCATTACCCTCCCTTGCTAGGATATATTAGTGTGTGTTTAAGTTGCTAAAATGAAGCCTTTTGTGTCCAAAATTGGAACAGAGTGGTGACCTTTGTCCTTAAATTTGGACATACTGTATGTTTTTTGTTCAAAGAAATGCGGTTTTCGGGGAGAGGCCCGGAGAGCAGACTTTTTAGTGTGTGTAGCCAATTGGGCGATAGTCATGAGAGTATTGGAAAGAATCACAATATTAGGGGCATAAATATATCAGTGGGCTACTGTAGGGGATGGTAGTGTAAATAAAGTACCGGGAAGCTGTCACTGTGTGGGTATTGGAGGGAGGGAAGATACAAAGTTCAATAAATAAAGTAAATAAAGTACCGGGAAACTGTCACTGTGTGGGTATTGGAGGGAGGGAAGATACAAAGTTCAATGCTCACTGCTGTACTCAAACTGTGTAAAGAGGTGGGATATAATAGCGTCCTCTTGTACAGTCGGCCTCAGGAATTCATACACAGAGCATTGGTTAAATGAGGTCTTTATTCTGCACATACTGTAATGAATGTTCTGCTGACTGATTCAAGTATTAGCCAAATAACATTACTAGAACAAGTTTGTGCTAGGAAATTAATGTACTAAAATAATATTCTAATTGTTATGAACCTCTGATGTCACAATGGTGTATACGAATTCCTGAGGCCGACTGTACACTCAATAGGTTACATCCACGGTTTATATTGGCTTGACTCAATAGAATGAATGCCTTTATACCATTTTTTTTTTTACTACAGCTTCTAAAACTATTCCTTGGAACACGTCTCCCTAAAGTGTTCCCGGTAAAAGAAAGTTTGATATTCTGGAGAAGTAATGGCCACACTTTATCCCATTTCTTTCTTTTCTCAATTGGGGACTGAAAGTAGATAAATGTTCACATTTTGTACTATTAAACTATGTTATGATATAAGCAAGCAATGACTGGAGAGAGTAAGAACTTGTATAATGATGAAATTAACCAAATGCCATACGTAATACGACATAGGAAATGGAAAGCAAAACAGTGGAAAATTATTGTACTATCAAAGACAAAAGTGGTGTCGTTGTTGTCTTGTCCGATGATTTGATATAACTCGTGAAACGTAATGGAAACCCCACCTCAATAACGTCCATCCATGCCCAGTATGGTTAGCTCTTTACCATGTGTTTCCACCAAATTTAACGACACGACTTTTGTCTTTGATAGTACATACGTGAGATGGAGATTATGCCTGTTAAAGTAAAATGATTGTACGTGAAATTGGAAAGCAGTAATCAAAAAGTTAAATTATTGTATGTGAAATTGGAAAGCAGTAATGAAAAGGTAAAATGATTGTATGTAAGTAATTATCATATTGAACTGTCTGCCATTACTTATATGAACTGTTATAAAACGAAAGTCACCCAAGGATCAACCAGCCATTACAGGATTATAACCATTACGGGATTGACCGCTGCCAAAATATGAGAGAAAACAGCACGAAACATTTTGAAACTATCGTGAGTTGGGTAAATGCATTATCAAGGAAATGAAAAATGAAACTGCACAAGCCAACGAAACATTTTGAAACTAACATGAGTTGTGTAAAGAATTAAAATGAGTTAGGGTGAATTGCATAAAGAAAATGCATATATCATACCCTAAAGATTCGTAAAAATGTTTGAAACCTGCATAGAGAATGTGAACGAAACCATTTGGGCAGACTATCGCTAATGCACTGAAAACAGACGCTGGGCCGAGAAACGGGATATATCCTACTACTGGTGGGGGGGGGGGACATACATGCAATCAAGGGACTGAGCTAAACATTCTGAATCATACCCGATATAGGCGAACGAAAGCAACCGACGAGCGAGTAACAAACACGGCTGGAAACGAAAACCTGACTGAACGCTGGAAAACGATAAATGGAAATGGTTAGGAAATGCAAGTAACCTAGCGAGCGATATAACTTGAAATTCTGAAATCAGGCAGGCAGGCAGATAGTCAGTCGGTGGGTGAAACTAACTAATTGGCAGCAGGGACAAAGCCAACGAAAACCTACCTACCTAACTGACGCTGGGAAGAGATTAAACAGAAATTCTAGTATAAAAATCCACCTACCATCCCTTTTCAGGCTAATAGGATTTACACATCTGAAGGGCATTCATATATACGACTATTCCCACATATATAGATTTTCATAAAGAAATGTAAATAAAAGAGAAAACGAAATGTAGGTAAGAGCTAAAAATGGTCGTTTAATCCTCTGGTCTGAATTTTTTTTGCTGTCACTAGCGTTCCTGGCAGCGGTCCAGAAAGTTCATTCAGACACGTTTCAGTAGTTGAGGCCTTCGTACAGAGAAACGGACAAGTTGCATTAAAGTTGGATGCTAGAGAACACCCAAGTACGGCTCAGACAGACAAGGCTTATAGTTGTCTGATGGTAGGAGTGTTGAGATTCCACTATACACGTTACCTATATAAGTCGTTGCTGTTAGTTACGTCATTAAGATAACTTCACTAACAAGGCAGCACTGAACTATCAAAAACTTCGTGGAATCAATTGGCTCTAATCTTGACGAAGTTCTTTTTAACTATTGAAACTATAGAATGAGTTTATAACAATATATTCCATATTCAGAGACTAGCTAGCTGTTGTCATGGCGAAGACTGTTGTTATTGCAGAGACTAAGTTATGTTATTACAGTTGATCAAGTTATGTTATTGCATATTTTGTAATGATATGAATTAAGCTACTGCAGATTTAAGTTATGATGATTAGTTTTCTCCATACTCCCTGTAAATACCGAGCAAGGATAGTAATGTAATGTTATTGTAGACCGAATTATATTTAGAACAAAATGTCAAAACCATTGCCATTTCATTAATTAATCATGGAATGTGGAGATGATGACTGTTTCTTTTTCGACTCCCAACGGCCATCAGCTATTAATGTGATCAGAGTAGGGAAAGAGAAAGTAAAGGTAGAGGTGACAGTGAAAGAACAGAGGAGAGAAAGAGAAAGATCATGATGGTGAGAGAAAATGGAGTGTGGGAAAGTAAAGAAGTGAATGAAGTAGGTATGATAAATGGAAAATGTGGTTTAGAGGTGGGAAGAGCAAAATGATATACATGGAGAGGAAGGGATAGAGGAGAGGAAATGAAGATGCAGTAGTAGTAGGAGTAGGAGTAGGTGGGAGAGCGCAAGGGATTAACCAGGCTCTAATTCCCAACCTGGACCTGGGACCTGAGATCTGCTGGACCTCACTTCACGTGTACCACAACTTCAATATACTTTCCCAAGCAAGCACAGGTATCTCTCCTTGTGTGCTGTTATTCCTTAAAAAATAAAACAAAATAAAAAATAAACTTGCCTTGTTACAATCAAAACCTTCGTAAATGTACAGTAGACTTTAATGAAAATTAATTAATAGAAATAAACAGATAATATATTTTTGTTGAAGAATAGCGAATAACCTGGTAAATTTACTATACGTTACTATATTTTTTATAGCGGATGTGCCTTGCGTTGCCAGAGTTAATTAAATTTTCAGTCCACCATGTCAATCTTAGAATTAATCGTCATATTTGCTTGCCACTAACACAAAGACACATTCCTCGTTCCTCTTTTATCATAATAAAGTTGGAGTCGTTTAAAAGTTACAGATTCTAAAACGAGAGAAATTTAGGAGGCCTTTGTCCAACGACTGTATGATGATGATGAACTAAAAAACAACAATACATAAACTGATATTGTAACTATCCGTGCATTCCCTACTATATCATAATCAACTATATGCATAATAATAACTACCCATGCACTCCCTGTTATCATAACCAACTAAATGTATAATAACAACTACTGCCAAATTTGAAATTCTATCAGCAAGAAATGGAAGCCGATAGAAATGCTAAGTAGGGAGCATTATATTATACAGTATTGGCACTTTGCCTATCCTGTACAGAGGAACTTATTCGTTGTTGCTTCAGATTTGAGTCACTATAATGTTGTCAAGTTTTTGTCACTTATACAGTTCACATATACAGTTCACTATACTTTATAACACTAACAGAAGTGTATGAAAAAGGCTCATCTCTGAAATTTATGAACGCTGTTGAGCGAAACTGGACGAAAACTAAACTGCTGAGCTCGATAACTACGCAGTGAAACCGGATATTAAATTTATCTTTACAAGCAGAACCGTGGCCATGAGAACGAATCAATATATTGTATTTTGATTATTGACATTTCTGTTGACTTTGAAGCTGCGATTCTGAATTCGTATATCCGTAGTTGAAGTATTCAGTATTTGAACTCTTAAAAGTTCGGAGATATCGAATATATACACATCGCGTGACCACTACAATCTCCAACTTTACTGCTCGTTTCTGCAATATAATTGTACGAGTTACATGCAATACATAATAATTATATCCCACAGATGAGACGAATATAATATAATAATATAATGTACCGTGTTTGTACTCGTTGTCAGTGTCTTGTTATATGAAAGGGCGTGTTTGAAGGGCATTGAAGGACACAGGCAGAGGAGGGTGGGTAAGGTGATGTGTGGGATGTGTATAAAGGTGTTGAGATGAAAGGCCTGTTAGACATGTCAGAGAAGCAAGGAAATGCTGATAAAGAGAAGGAGTTATAAAAGTATACAGTATTTGAAAAGGTTGGGACATGCAGTTCTCTATACTAACGAGTTTTGAATGGGGTGGATAGTATCAGGATTAATAGAATATAAAGGGTTAGCCCGGTTCTGAGAACTGCGCACATTTGTGACGTCAAGCTGTTAGCGGGGGTTGGAATAAATGAGTGAGGAAAATTTATCCTGGATAGGATATAGGAATAGACACAACAAGCTTGAGAGTAGAGTGGGTAATGAATCTTTGGAGTGGGACCATAATAGGAAGTGAGAAAAAAAAATTCATTATATATTTTAAGAGTGCGTTCCTAGAAACTACAAAAACTAATGTCTGCAGAAAAGTACAATATGGACTACAAATGTGGCCTCCTTCCATCATCAACAACAGAGGCAGAACACAGTCCACTTCAGCGCAGGAAGAAAATGGCCCAAAGGTAGGAAAACAAATGCGTCCTTCAGTCAAAATAACCTTGCTGCCAACCCAACCCAACTCAGCTCAACCCAACCCAGCATCACCCCTGCTCTTGAAGCGCCATAAAAGTCCCTGAGTAATTATCCCCGTCAGCTCCCCAACCCAACCCAACCGAGCCAGCTGGCGTGACAGACGAGGCGGCAGGCAGGGGTGGCTTGGTTGGCAGACGAGTGGAAAATATGAGAGAAAAGAAAGGGGAAATGAGGTCCACCGGCAGATTACAAAGGCAAGAGATCCAATTAACTGAATGACTTAATGTTTTTGTTTGAAAATTGTGTTTGCCGTTGCTGTGTTTATTTAGGTAACACCGTAACAGTGCTGTGGGGAGCGCATGAAGGTCACGACGGATCTCAGTGAAGGGCAAGAGCTGAGACTGAGAGCGGTTGTTGGCAAGTCTGAACAAAGAGCTCTGACGTCAGTTAGGTAGTGGAGGGAAGAATCAGGGAGGGTGTGCTGCGATGGGGCTTAGGGGGATTAGGGGGAGAAGGGAGGGAGGGAGGCAGGAGAGAGTCGAGGGAACTAACGGATCCAATTTAATCCAGTCTGGGAAATTACTAAAATATATTTTCCTTTCCCCCCGAGCGGGCGCTACTCTCGCTCTCAACTCTTGAACGAGCGAACGAACAGTCTGAAAAGAGAGGTTAGAGCCAGACAGAGCTCGGCCAGAGAGTTCCCATCTCGAAACTGCAACGGTGGACTATAAATTCAAACAACTGGTGCGGAATAGCGTGTGGCACAGCAACGTCCTCTACCACAGCAACCAATCTTGCTGTGTCACCAGCTGTGTGTTATAACGGGGCTATGGACTCCACAATTACATATATTCATCCACTTTAATCAAAGCGCATATTCAGTTCTCGATAGGAAATTAAGGTCCTGCTGATTGAGAGCCATAAAAAATATTCTTAGTTATAAATATGTCGCGTTAAAGATCTAAATCACCAAGGTAGCGTAGTTGTGAAAAGCACGAAACATTGAGAAACATTGGTGAGGAGGGAGAACGCCAGCCTCCAGACTTTCCCAATAGGTTTAACTCGCTCCACATATCTTCGATTTCTCTTCCCCTGCTCCTCCTAATACACGTATTTTCATTTGAGACCAACACTGTAATGAAATAAAAATAATTCTTACGTTATGGGCAAATATCTATGAATAATATTGTTCATAAGGCTGACACAAGAAAATAAGTAGTTTGTATAACGAGTTTGTGAACGATGTATTGTGAGCCGCGGGAGCCGAGAGTGTTGCCAACCGCTAGTCAATGCGGAACATGTCAGGTCTGGGCTATCAGCAGTGTTGCCACTCTCTGACATTTCAGGATGGGTTCAATATACATCACATTACATTCATGAAACCAACTTGTGTGGCACATCAGTTATACGGGATAATATATTCGTGTATCAAAATGAAAAAAAAACCGACTGTATATGCTTGTATAAGAAAGGTGAAGCCATACACCCTAAGCATACAGTAACACCCTGGGTGGGAGTGTGAGGATGGCAGGCCTCCAAGTGAGTCGGGGCAGCATTGCCAGACCCACGCAAATATTGGAATTCCGACCAGTTCTCCAATAAAGTGAAGCCCTGACATCCTAGGACTTGAAATGATTACATTCACTCATTCTCTTTTGTTCTGTCACATTTCTGACGTTGTATTTAACGTGAAAGGAATGACATAAAGGAAATACTAGACCCACCACCGCCATCTTGGTTGGTTGAAAGCTATCAACTTTAACATTAACCCCATGTATCTGATAATCTAAAGGCTAGATTTTAGTGTAAATTACAAAACTGGAAGCTGCAAGGGCACAAAACAGTCCTCATAAAGTTTGGGAGACATGAAATTATCAGTGAAAGCAAAAATATAGCATTATTGTAGAGGCGTGGCAGCCATTTTGTGCGCCATCGTCAACCTAGGTTTTGGTGGGAAGCGGATTCAGGTTTCAGGCCCAAAACACCAACAAAAACTTACTTCTTTCGCACGCAATTTACAACAAATGAAGTCCACAGTGATATACAATACCTGAAAACCAAATACCTAAAAAATATGCAACTTAACTGCAGTGATCCTTTAAAAAAAAATTGCAGGCCTCATACACTTTAACAGTTGGTCCACGGAATATAAACATGAGGAAAATATTCGTATTTTGAACAAAGACATCGACAGAATTCACAAAAACTGTTCAGTATGATAGGCATGAAAACCAAATTTTCTCATCTAGTTGTAAATCTCTCTTATTGCGATACTATTCCTCTTGCTGCAGGCGTTTCACTCTTACCGAGCTTAAAGGTGAAAGTTCAATTTTGATTCCATTACATTTCAGGTCTTTCCTTATAATAACTTCTCCATTACACTCGTGCTATCAGGCAGAATTAAATGCATTAATTAAGGGAATTTTACAGTCCAATAATTACAGATATTCACAGGTTTCATGGTGGTTTTGTGAAGGTTTGGAACATTTCAAGTGCCTACAATATACATTCCTTTACATATAATGAAAAGGGACCATCAGCAGGTAAATAGTAATACCAAATAGTTCTTAATAAAGGGGCGAACCAACTCCAATAACTATACACGCAGGAAATAGACTGGTACAGAATATTTCCCGGGAGTGTCATTATATTCCCCTCCACTTTATAAAGGTGAAGACCACCAGTATATATTACATCCAAGCGGTAGTCGTCATAAAAGTTATTTCTGGTCGTGTTAGCAGTAGCACAGCTGTAATTGTGGCCCTGGCACTCACCTATGTTTGTGTCTCTGGCATACATTCAAACTGGCACTAGGCATAACCATTTACAGTTTGTGATACAGCCTCTGACAACTCCATTATTCTCTCTTTGTTTTATGAACTACATAAATATTATACTAAATACTGTTTATTTTCGTATATAGATATAGAGGTAATTCTGTATAATATATAACAAAAAACACACACACACCTTGGAAGTGGCACTCTAGGGTTAATGATCGTGAGAAGCTTTCCTTTATTTACTTTGTTTATTTCGAGTTTAAAACTACACAGAACTTCATTATCAAACAAGTTGGGTAAAACTGATTTCAATTCTATTCATTATATTCCTTTTCTGAAATCGTGACGCAGAAGGGTTCATGACACCAGTGAACCAAAGACACTTAATAACAGAGATAAGAAAAGAGAAAGGGGACGGGAAGTACTGACTGACACCAATTGTTGTACAGAGTTCTGAACACCAAAAAGACCACCATGCGGAATCCAAGTCTTGATTGACGAGTGGATATTTTTAGCCAAAGATGCATGCACCTATATAGGGACAAACAATCCTTGGAGTATAGTTATGAAGTACATATATATGGTTGGTGGAAAGTTGAAGGAACATCGGTGCTCCCTGAGGCTTTGAAGTAAAATGATGATAATGGTGTCCCACATGGTGTACTGTATGTCCCTCTGTGTCTTTAAATCACAGTCCACCCAACACCAATACCAATACCATGTCCTAGAGTTGTAAATAACATATCCTAGCCAAGAGTTGTAAATATTGAGTGAACGGGATTGAGGAGTATATTATTATTATTATTATATAGTTTGGGAATACGGGTCTAATATTTATAAACACACTTGTTAATTGCTATGTCACATCATCATAAGTCCAATGCACAATAGATTATTCCTATTGTATTTACATTAAATTGATTCTGTTTTTGTCTGTACAGGTCATTCTCGCAATTTGCTTAAATGAACAAACAACTTGTCAGAGAGAATAAATATATAAATAATTGGTTTGTAAGGTGATGTTAGCACTTTCCCTACTCGGACCAATAAAATGTCTATAGACGACTTCCCAACTCCCTTAAGGGGGTTGCGGGAATAGGGGACAGGCTTTCAATCCACCCCAAGCCTGTCCCCCTATTCCTGCACCCCCAGTCCCCCCCCCCCCCTCCAAGCCTGTCCCCTACTCCCGCACCCCCTTAAGTTGTTCCCAACCTTCCACTAGCTCTATATACATCTTCCTCCAACCATCGAACTATATATACCCGATGGAATTGGCGCCACACAGTTCCCGAATAACTAAAACAAACACAGATTGTAAGAAAACTAAGATTAAAAAGCCGTATAGTACGTATACAATATCCTGCTTCCTTGATCTCCCCCCACAACACACACACACATAATCCAATACTGTACACTTATACAAACATTTATTTATTGTTTTGTATCCGTCTCTCTCTCTCTCTCTCTCTCTCTCTCTCTCTCTCTCTCTCTCTCTCTCTCTCTCTCTACACACACACATTTGTCTTACCCTGGCTCTCCCTAAATCCATCCAATTTTCGAGATGTGTATCCCATCTTTACATCCATTCATGCTGTTCTCGATATCCATTCTCTCACTTCACTACACCATTCATGCAGTTAGTTCTCTACGTCACCAGTATTATATCTCCCTCCACACACACAGGCATCCATCCATCTCATTTTGTGTATGTGTCGTCCTCCCTTTATATCCTGATAATATTTACCCTGTCTCTCTTATCATTCCTTATCCTTCATTCATTTTTGTACACATGCACTTCTCCCTTCATCCACGTCTCTATCTCATTTTGTGCGTCTTGTATACCTTTTATGTCCTGATTGTTTTTACCCTGCATGCATCTCTCTCTCTCTCTCTCTCTCTCTCTCTCTCTCTCTACTATACTTTTCTCTCATTATTAGTTAGGAACTGCTACTACACCTACGGTACCTCCTTGGTATGGGTCGTAAGACCTTTTGAGGTGCTACTTGTCCTTGTAACTCCTTGTAACTCCTTGTAACTCTCTCTCTCTCTTTCTCTCTCTCTCTCTCTCTCTCTCTCTCTCTCTCTCTCTCTCACACACACACATCCTATACCTTATCCTTTCTTCATTCGTTCCTTTCCTTCACACACATCTTCTTATTCTTTCTATAATCCCCCTTCCGTCCTTTCCTCCTCCTCTCATGGTTCTTGGACACTGCTCTGCCTAATCTCGTTCTTCTCCCTTGCCAACACTTTTACAAAAATCTCCTGCACGTTGCATTTTCTTGATGCTCATTCCTGCTCCCGTACCAACCAACCAACCAATCAACCAACCATCCATGCAACCAACCAACCAACCAATCAACCATCCATCCACCCAACCAACCATCCAATCAATCAATCAATCAATCAATCAATCAATCAATCAACCATCTCTCTCTCTCTCACTCTCTCTCTCTCTCTCTCTCTCTCTCTCTCTCTCTCTCTCTCTCTCTCTCTCTCTCTCTCTCTCTCTCTCTCTCTCTCTCTCTCTCTCTCTCTCTTCAACTTGTGTGAAAGTAGAGAGAGAAGGAAGGGTTTCTACCTTTCTGGGGCTTGCTTTCACAAACAGCTGTAAGATGAGAGATGTTACTTGAGTCTTTGTCAGGTCAAGTAGTGTCTAGGCTGTGTGTGTGTGTGTGTGTGTGTGTGTGTAGAGAGGGCAGCTGTGTGTCAGGTCAAGTGTCTGAGGTTGGTTGTGGTGTCCTGTAGCTGTCTGCCTTTAATTGTTTGTAACCTGATCTGTTCTTCCTCCTATTCTAATTGGCCTTTGCTTTGTGAGTACACATGCAACTAACCATAGATCCATCCAACCAATCCACTCTTGTATCCATCCATCCATCCATCCAACTAACAATCCATGCAACCAACCAACCAATCCAATCTTGCATCCTTGTTCATTTCCATCCATCCATCCAACTAACCATCCATGCAACCAACCAACCAATCCAATCTTGCATCCTTGTTCATTTCCATCCATCCATCCAACTAACCAACCAACCAATCTATTATTGCATCCATCCATCCAACCAACCCAGCCAACCAACCAACCAACCAATACACTCTTGCATCCTTGTTCATTTTCAATCATGGCATCCATTCAATATCGTTTTCTCCTTCTCACATTCATTTATTCCACTTCCCTCTTATCGTACATCTGTTTCATATCATCATCCCTTGTTCTCGTATTCCCTATCTTCCAAATATCTCGGCAGCATATCTTCACTTCTCTATTCCCTTCTCTTTCATTCTCTCCTCCTCTTAGTATTATTCACTTATAGCTCCCCTCTCACCACTTAGTTCTTCCATCCATGCTTTTGTACATACACTACTACTACTACTACTACTACTACTACTACTACTACTACTACTACTACTACTACTACTACTACTTCTCCCACTTGTATTTTCCATCCTCCCTTCATGCTCTCCATCCACTTCTCTCTTCAAAGTTCACTCATAACTTTTCTCATCCCTCCACGCTCTCTAAATCTCTCTTCTCTGCTCTCCCTTCAACAACATCATCCTTGCTTCCCTTCCCCCCTCCCAGTCGACTCTATTGCTTCCCTCCCTCCCTCCCACTCGACTCTCTTGCTTCCTTCCCTCCCTCCCAGTCAACTCTCTTCCTTCCCTCCCTCCCTCCCAGTCGACTCTCTTCCCTCCCTTCCCCTCAATCGACTCTCTTCCGTCCCTTCCCTCCCTCCCTCCCAGTCGACTCTCTTCCGTCCTTGACTTCACCTTCACTGTCGAACGAAGCCAATGGGAAATATGTAAATGCCAAGGATATATAAATGTATTAGACTGGGGTTGGGTTGGCTTAGGAGGACGTTGATGATGTAGCAGACAGTAATCCCCCCTGGTGGCAATGTCTGGTTAAGTAGATGCAATGGTGGTAGGTGTTCATTTACAGTGTAGTTTGTGACTGAGGTGATGAAGTGTACAGTATGGTAGGTGTTCATTTACAGTGTAGTTTGTGACTGATGTGATGAAGTGTTCAGTATGGTAGGTGTTCATTTACAGTGTAGTGAGGTGATGATGAATGACATGCATGGTAGGTGTTCTGGTATGGTGAAGTGAGGTGATGATATGCATGATAGGTGTTCAATTACAGTATAGATAGTGAGATGATGATAATGCAGGATAGGTGTTTGATTATAGTGTAGTTATAATGAGGTGATGATAATATACATATACTGTACAAAGAATTAGGGAAGGTTCAACTGTAGTCAGCGAATGGTAAATACTTAATTACTTTGTTGCACCAATATAAATTTAATTATGAAAACACACACATATTCCCATTCCTAAGGTTTCCTATTATCATTCCCTTACACATTCGCAGCAATATTTAATTACGATTGAGTAATATTATTCGGTAACGCACATAAGTTTCAGAAAGCCTCAGACAAACAAACCTTTCATAACATATTTTCAATTGACCTTAAGGTTAATGTTGTTGACCTCGAGTTATGACAACGCAGGCGGTTTATGGTCGACTTTTTACGGTCTCTGATGATATTTTCTGCATCCAAGTAAACAAACAAATGCACGAACACTGTCCACCAATTTTCTGCAGCCCTCGTCTTTCTTATTACACACACGGAAACTGGAAATCTCACTTCGAAATTGCTTAACCTACCTCTGCATATTATAACCTGTATTTCTGTTGTAAAATTCCAAACAGTTACACTACAGAGAGAGAGAGGAATGATTAAATGTATCTCTTTTCAGCCAAGGCCTTTCTTGATTATGGAAAGATATCAGTGATCGATGATGCTATAAATGTCACTGAGAGAGAGTTGACAGTCCATCAGCCTGTGGACAAGAGAACCAACTCTCATGTTACTATAGTCTATTTCATCTCATCTGACAACGGCCATATGGAAAATGGCATCATTGCATTGCCAGCTCGTGATTGGCTGAACAAACATTGTCCTTAACCTTTGACTCGTTGATGTAACCCTTCGTTAACTTCATTGTATGATCCCGAGATACAAAGTAAATTCTCATTTGTTATTTCATATATGCAAATCATGTCCATCTGTTACATTGACCATATAAACAGACACAAGAAAGAAAAATTCAAATCCAAGTCGACCATCTGTAAACGTAAACGAACACAATATTCCAGTCAATTTTGTTTCTCCCAGTTTTACTTAGATAAATAGATATCTGTCTTCATAGGCATTCTTAAAAGGTATTCTAATATTTATTGAATTAAAATGGCATGAGAATTATTATAACATAGACAGAAATAAGAGGTGAGTTTTTTTTTCTATAGCTCACCTCGTATTTCTGTCTATATTATAACAATTCTCATGCCATTTTAATCCAATAAATATTAGAATACCTTTTAAGAATTGAGGGTACAATTACAATGCAGTGGTCACAACAATTTGAAGGTGGAGATGGCATTGGGAATGAATGATTCTGCAGTGAAAGGGTTGACACATGAACTCCAGTCTATAGAACACGTGAGGTGCATAGAATTATAATGTTACTGCTTCTAATTCACGAATCGAACCATTAGCAACTGTGACTTCACGTAAAGGAAATATAATATATATATACTGTATTATCGGAGTTTTGGGGTGGGTAGGTAATTGTAAAGGGAATATTGTTATTATATATATGGTTATAGCCTTGGGTTGGGTTGGTAACGTATAGAGAGTGGAGGTTAGGTTAGGTTAGGTTCCTAGTGGAGGTACTGTATATAACACTGCCACATGGTACAGGGACTCGCATGTTTTAAGATTATTAAGTGATTCAGGTCCTTAAGGGGGTATTTCATTTTTGTTAAATTGGAGTGCCATGATTCCTCCAAAGTATATATGCCAGGAAACAGGACCAGCAGATGAACAAAAATAATGGTGTTCTGTTGATTGAAATAGTTTGGAGGAATCAGTTGCTCCAGATTTGCCAACACTGTACTTCCCCCTTAAACAACAAAGTTCACTTCATGTGCTATAGTTTATTGAGGATACTCCATCTCACACATGTGGATTGTTTTGAGGTAAATAAAGACAGTGAGTGGTGCTACCTACATCTCTGAATATTGTTTTTATTTTTCTATACCTCAACCTCGGGACTGTCCTCTGTACCACGTGGCAGAGCTGACCAGTGTACAGGGCAGTCTGGTGACCTAGAATCTCTCAGGGTAATGGCCACAACTCAGGTCACCGAAGCCTTTCCCAGGAGCTCGCGCCTCCCTGATGGGGGCGGGGGGGTTTTGTGGCGGTTTGACCATGGAGGTAGAATTCTATATATACCTCCATGATCTACCCCTACCTCCCCCATCCCCTCCCTCCCTTCCTCACAAGCATGGAGCTATATACTACCTCCATATGGGCACACAAGGCTCCAAGTGTATCTATCTCCCTATCTCCCTTACCCTCTCTCCCTCACCCCACCTCCCTCCCTATCTCCCTTACCCTCTCTCCCTCACCCCACCTCCCTCCCTATCTCCCTTACCCTCTCTCCCTCACCCCACCTCCCTCCCTGCCTGCCTTGTTATCTTATCCTCGTCCACAAATACTGACTAATCCTACCCAAGGCCTACCTACCTACCTATACCCATGCCTATACCAACCTACACACTCCCACCCGTCCGTCTCACCATTCATCCTTCTATTTCATCATTTTATTTCTATCATTCTCCACCTCCTATTCATAATTTTTATCTTTGCTGTTCATTCCTCTCCTCCACATCCTCCTATTCATCATATTTATCTTCGTTGTTCATTCCTCTCCTATTCATCATATTTATCTTCGCTGTTCATTCCTCTCCTTCTCCACCTCCTCCTATTCATCATATTTATCTTCGTTGTTCATTCCTCTTCTTCTCCACCTCCTCCTATTCATCATATTTAT
Source organism: Petrolisthes cinctipes (assembly GCA_033782935.1). Taxonomy (NCBI): domain Eukaryota; kingdom Metazoa; phylum Arthropoda; class Malacostraca; order Decapoda; family Porcellanidae; genus Petrolisthes; species Petrolisthes cinctipes. The sequence goes on from JAWQEG010001636.1 coordinate 71,872, forward strand.
CTTCGCTGTTCATTCATCTCTTTCTCCACCTCCTCCTATTCATCATATTTATCTTCGCTGTTCATTTTTCTCCACCACCTCCTCCTCATCCAACTATGGTTCCCTTGTTATACTAAAGATGTTAAAAGGTTGGAAAGCGTACAAAGAAGAGCAACCCAAATGATTCCTGGCATTCGTAATTTGACATACGAGGAAAGATTAAAAAAGTTCAACATGTTTTCTCTTGAAAATCGTAGAACACGTGGGGACCTAATCGAAACTTTCAAAATCCTTAAAACTTTGATAAAATTAATTATGAAAATTTATTCCAGCTCTATCCCCAGTCTGGAACGAGAAATAACGGTTATAAATTAAAAGGACAACTTTTTAACACTGAACTACGTAAGAACTTTTTTAATATCAGAGTCGTAAGCTATTGGAATAAACTCCCTGTATATGTAGTAGAAGAGAATACAGTAGAAACCTTTAAACATCACCTCGATAAATATCTTCAAGAAAAAGATTCCTAGTATGTACTGTTTTCATTTTTTTTTCTTATATACCGTAGTACAGTGGCGGCACACAGTCCTTGAACAGACTTCCCTTTACACCCTGATCAAGGACTATATGCCACGACCATAAGTAGATGTTATAGAATTAGGCTTCAAACCACTTTTCCTACTTTTCCTATAATACTTCCTTCCGTTTCTTGGTTCCTTTATCACCGTCTCTGTCATCCTCCCCAATTCATAAAATTAATCAGTTCCATTATAAGGGGGTGCGGGAATAGGGGGACAGGCTTGGGGGGGTGTTTAGGGGGGTGTGGGAGTAGGGGGACAGGCTTGGGGGGGTTAGGGGGGTGCTGGAATAGGGGACAGACATTCTACTCCCCCACCCCCAAGCCTATCCCACTATTCCCGCACCCCCCGCACCCCCCCACCCCCAAGCCTGTCCCCTACTCCCGTACCCCCTTAATTAATACTTCTCAAACGAGTAAATCAGTTTCCCCTTTAATTCCCTTCGTTCCATATGGCCGAATCCACTCAAGCTATATACTAACTCTACAATCAAATTCCTCCTATAATTACATCCCTACCACCAGACCCAATTCAACACAATAAGTCGACCTTCACCCTCCACCTACAGTATCTTTCAGGCATAGTTATAGGACGGTCTACTTCATTCATCCTCAGATCAAAATATTTCGTCGGCCATTCCCACCTTCTCCCTCGACTTACAGAACAGGGTATAGTCTTCATTCATTCTCAGATAAAAATATTTCGTCGGCCATTCCCACCTTCTCCCTCGACTTACAGAACAGGGTATAGTCTTCATTCATTCTCAGATCAAAATATTTCGTCGGCCATTCCCACCTTCTCCCTCGACTTACAGAACAGGGCGGTCTGCATTCATTCTCAGATCAAAGTGTACTTCGTCGATCTATCACATCAACCATCCACACAACTCCCCCAATGCATTTCTCGTTTAAGTGTATTGGTTTGCAGAGATTTTGGCAACACTAAAAGGCCCCTAACGTTAGTCTCTTGGGGTCTCGAGTCGATCCCTTTCACCTCTCCTCTAACCATTCATTCTCTCATTTCCATTTTCTCCTCCTTTAAAATTTGCCATCCCTCCTCTCCATCTCCACCCTCTCTACTTTCCTGTCAGTTATTCCTTCTATTTCCTTCCTGCTTGCTGTCTCACCTCTCTATCGCCGACTTCTGGAGCTGTATGACCTCGCTGTTGCAACGCCTAATATCAGTCAATCATTCCTGTCAGTCATTTAATCCACAAAAACATCCTGTCTCTAATCTCTCAAAAGTTCTCCTTACTGCCCCCCCTCCCCCCCATACACACACTGAAAACCACAAGGTATTCACTGTTCCAATCAGAGATGAGTGATAGGTCAGAAGTCAAGCGTGCTACCACATTGCGTGACGTGGTTATAAGCTGCGGGGATCCACGAATGTCATGAGAGAGAGAGAGAGAGAGAGAGAGAGAGAGAGAGAGAGAGAGAGAGAGAGCTGCACAATTCCCTCACATGTGTACAGTATACAATATGTGATGTTGAGTGATGTTATGAGGACATTTTCTGACAGCAACTATACACACACACACACACACACACGTCCCCTCCCCCCCCCCAGCCCTCACACACACTCAGAACTTTAAAAATAAAATTTAGACTTTTCACGCTGCCGGGTGTTTTAATGAATTACAAAAGCTTACTACGAAACTAACAAAAGAAACCCGATGGAGTCTTACAAAACACCTCGAACGAAAAAAAAAAAAACTTATAAGAAGGAGAAGTCAAAGAGGGACAGAGGGAAAACTCGTGGTATAATATCACTGAGGAATAGGAGAAAGTAGAAGAGGAGAAAAACATATTTGATTAAAGAGCAGACCAAAGTTGTTGATAACCAGCTGACCACTAGAAATATAAAGATACAGGTATATAGACTTGTGAAGGTCACACACATAACTCACTGAACGGATAACCAATAAATAAATGTGACAATATGAGTGAGTGAGTGAGTGAATACATGACAACAACAACAAGGTGATGTCTAGAAAGCCATGAATGCAGGGTAGACAGACACACCGATTAAGGGATGATATTAGACAGTCTGGGGTGGAATAGACTGACCGCAGATAGCGTTAACTTCAGGAGTGTGTTGTGAAAAGCCATCATGGACTAACTAACTAACAATGGCTAACGAATGACGATGATTGATAATGACGAAAGCTGGCGTCACATGGGGTGATATTTTACCTCCACTTTTATTTACTCGTCTCGTTCAGTGCGTGTCACTTTTTGTAAACCATCGTATTATATAAAGCAAAAAACATCCCTCATCTACCATATTTTTAGGAGCCTCATTTTAAAAAACCATCGTATCATAATTATATAGAAAACGTATCTATACTTCCAATCGTAATACCCGAGTGACGTATATATCATTTAAAAGAAAATATTATATTCTAGTTCAAGTCGTAATATATACCCGAGTTGACACAGAGAAGATTACCACGATTTGTGTAAAGAAAATAAATGCCTTCAGTATAAAATATTCAATGACTGGTGGTGGTGGTAGTGATGGCAGAAAATGGTTACAAAGAGAATGAAACCTCCAGCATATCTTCTATACTTTCATCTATTTATTTCTTATTCTCTCTCTCTCTCTCTCTCTCTCTCTGTATGGATCGTAAGGTCCCCTAGGGTACTTCTTTTCCTTTTAACTCCTTGTAACTCTCTCTCTCTGAAACTTTATTAATTAATGGTACTTCGAATGTGTGTGTGTCATAAATAATAAAAAAAAAAAATTGAATTTAATAACTGTCCATGTAACTTCTTGTACCCCTCCCTCCCTCCTCCTTCCTCTAAAGAAACGTGAAGACTGAGTGAGTAGTGTTATGCGACGTCAATGTATCAGAAATTAATTGGAGAAAACTTTTTTTTGTTTTGTTTATTGGGGCAGAGAACGAAACGAATCCACAACACTAATTGAGTTTGTTAAGAGGAGATACTCTTGTTGGTAAATTGGAAGAGGGCTACTGATTCTTCCTAACTATATACCAGAAAACAGACGACCTCATTAATACTAATATAAGGGATTTCTGTTTCGTGGCATGGTTTGGAGGAAGTACAGACTTTACTTACAATTCACCACCAACAAAATAATAATATCCCCTAAAAGTCGTACGTACGTGGACAAAACTGACTGGCTGGTTTCAGAGAACAAAATAATACATAAAACATTGATTGAAGAAGCAAGCAAATAAGACAGGTTTGGTTTTAATCAAGAAACCTGGATCTCTTTTATCACAGACCCACTATAGTTTATAATTATTAAGCCAACTGATATGAGATTATTTAACAGTTTCGGATGTGACTATAGATAAACTGAACTGAGAGTATTACACTAATTATTCCAAAGACAGCTTGCTTAATTACTTGAGTTTCCGGCACAGCATGCAATCAAATTAAAAACATAAACACCAACTTGAATTTTAAAGATAAGAAGTGAAATGTTAATGGGGTCAGTTACTATGGATCAGATGGATGATGGAGAATCTTACAATCTGGAGAATCTTCCTTATTCCTTAGTATATCTGTTGTTGTTGTTTTATGGCAGTGTGTGGAGGAATCAGTAGCCTTCAGTTCGTCAACAGAATCAATGCCACTCTTAAATAGACAGTCTTGTTGGTAAATTGAAAGGACACAGATTCCTCCACACTATACAACTAAAGGCTACAGATTCCTCCACACTATCCAACTGAAGGCTACAGATTCCTCCAAACTATACAACTGAAGGCTACAGATTCCTCCAAACTATACAACGAAAGGCTACAGATTCCTCCACACTATCCAACTGAAGGCTACAGATTCCTCCAAACTATACAACCAAAGGCTACAGATTCCTCCACACTATACAACCAAAGGCTACAGATTCCTCCAAACTATACAACCAAAGGCTACAGATTCCTCCAAACTATACAACGAAACAGATCCCCTATTAGTATGACAGAGGTAGTTTTGTTTTCTGACATGGTTTACAGGAATCAGTAACCCATCAATTCACTAACAAACAAACAACAGAATATTTTCCCCTTCATGTAAGTCTGTAAGATATACCAAAATATTTATTATAAACTATATATATATTTCATTTTGACGTGGGCCACATATTATAAGGCAGCCGGTGTGTGAGGCGTTGGCGGGTAACTGGATGCAAGGCTATATAGATTAATTAACTGGATTGCAGTATAATAAAGACGAAAATTTTCTCACGAGTACGCCCTAACATATATCTTTACTTAACACACGACTCTCATTTACATACAGAAAGTCATTAAGTATGCTCTGAGCAGTTTTTACCTACTATAATTATTATATTCTACACCCCAACCATTGTTACTATTCTTTCCAAGCTCTAGTTGTTTTGTATCTGCCTTGCCTCTAAACTCAGTCTGTAGCCAACTCGTTTCGAACCAAATAACAGAAATATAACGAATGGGTTTAGTGTATTATGTGTAGAGAAAGTATCGCTAAATTTCCATCCAATTTCTGAAAGGTTATAATACTTTAGCTTTAGAAAAATATAAGCTATGTGTACAGTCAGTCAGTTCTCTTAAGGGGGTAGTACAGTGTTGGTAATTCTGGAGCAACTCATTCCACCAAACTATTCCAAGCAACAGAAGAATACCATTACTTTTGTTCAACTGGTCCTGTTTCCTGGCATACTTTGGAGGAATCAAGGTGCTCCAATGTAACAAAAGTGAATTACCCCCTTAATTAAGTTCTTTTACTCCACAGCTTCAAGATGATAAATGTAACACAGCTATAGGAGTGACTAATGAAATATACTGTACTTGCTGTATTAGTTATTAGCACTATTTAATATTGTTCTTAATTTTCTGTTCTACCGAAAAAATAATTCTTAAATTGGGGTTTTTTATTCATTCATTGAAAACACCCACAGCAAATGTTACTGATATGAAGTCTGAACCTCGCATGTTATGTAATGTTATTTTTATTATTATTGTTATTATTATTATTATTATTTTTTTTTTTTTTTTTTTTTGGGGGGGGGGGTATTTTGGGTATGGCCCCGGGGAGCCACACACACCACTTGCGAAACTTAAGAATTGGGTTTCTAGGCCCTCCTGACACTGATAAACATTTCTGGAACTCCAAACCTTCTGTACCTTTCCATGTTGAATAAAAGTCAAATAGCTCCTAGACTAGACTAATCCGCATATTTAGACATCTGATACCGAGTCTATAATTATAACACATGAGCCATATTTCACTAGTGCAGCGACCACACAACACAACACTCACACCAACCTCGACCAGACAGCTTGAGGAACTTCAACAACAACAACTCGCACTAACCACGATATAACACGATACTAACTACATTCGACATTCATTGGGCAGGCAGTCTTCACCAACAAGGAGACCACATCACTATATATATACAGACCAACACTCGTAACAAAAATTAACCAGAGACCTATACTATACTGGAAACCTCACAAAAAAGAAGGGACCTTATAGCAAACTGGAGACTTCAAACTCGGCAACTGGGCATCACCGGAGACCACAAAACTAGCCAGAGACCAAACACTTAGAGACTCAGTAGACCCCAAGACCAACCAGCCAGCCAGAGACTCAACTGACTTAGGACCACTACTACTTGATATTCAGTTTGACCTAAGACCAAACACTTAAGAGACTCAGTTTGACCTAAGACCAAAAACTTCGAGACTCAGTTTGACCTAAGACCAAACACTTCGAGACTCAGTTTGACTTAAGACCAAACACTTCGAGACTCAGTTTGACTTAAGACCAAACATTTCGAGACTCAGTTTGACCTAAGACCAAATAACCAGCAGAGACTCAACTGACTTAGGACCACTACTACTTGATATTCAGTTTGCCTAGAGACCGAACGACTGATCAGAGACTATACATGTGGGACCAGAGACTATACACACACTAAGCTAGATCAAGGGTAACTTCAAGGGACCAATCGATATCCTCTCACTTCCTCTCTCTCTCTCTCTCTCTCTCTAGCTCTTTCCCCCACTCTCTTTCTCAAGCCCTGGGATCTCTCTTTACATAAACCCGCCCTCTTTGCCAACCTTTCCAAGACGTTGACCCCATGAAGTTTCTCCCAATGGGTTTCCTATGTGTGTAAAACATGGGGATTCTATTCATACTCGGTTACTGAATGTTTTGCCTTTGATGGACTTTGTAATCATGCAACTCTTTATCATCTGTATTCTCTCCCTGCTCTCTCTCTCTCACCATCCTTCCCTTTGTAATCTGCATACCGAATCATGCAACTCTTATCATCTGTATTCTCTCCCTGCTCTCTCTCTCACCATCCGTCCCTTTCCTCCTAATCTCTCACCGAATCATGTAACTCTTATCTGTATTCTCTCCCTGCTCCCTCTCTCTCTCCATCCTTCCCTTTCCTTCTAATCTCCCACCAAATCCTTTACTGATCCGTCTCTCACTGTGGTTGGTTCTCAATGCACCATTCACTATCAATTCGGTAAGCTTTAAGTGGATATTCTCTTGTTGGTTTTTTATTGGAAGGTCTCTGATTTCTCCAAACTATGCCACGAAACAACAGATCCTCTATAAGTACAGTTGGACACATGAATGGGTGGTACAGCCCAAGTGAAAGATGGTAAATTTCTCCCAATATCAAGCAAGTTCCTTAGTGCCAAATAGGAGACATCAGGGGCAGAAGTCAGTATTGAGGATGGTAATAAAAAGCAAGTACCTGATAATAGACACTGGTTACTCAAATGGGACAAGTATCTTTCACCTGGGCTGTACCACCCATTCATATGTCCAAGTGTACCGTTGAGGGCGTCTGTTTCCTGGAATGGTTTGGAGGAATCAGAGACCTTCCAATTCACCATCAAGAGAATCTCCCCTTAATTAATCTCGACTGTACTTACTTCATCTCTCTTCAAAACTAAATGATCTCTTCATTCCTTTGCATGTATTCTGTATGTAGATATAATTTGTACATATATTGACTCTGTATCACGCATTTGTGTTTCTAAATAATATGTTCTTGAATCTATCCTATCTGATTTGATCCATTACATCCTCTCCAGTCTGTAACCCGAAACCAATCTCATTACCTCTTGCAACTCCATCCTCCTCGGACACCATGCACCTCACTTTGCAACACTCCCAGGCACAACTTCACTTCTACCTCACAACACACTGCTGGCCACCATCTTCTTGCCTTGCAACACACACACTACTATCCCTACTCTTACCTAATCAACTTATCCTTACAACACTACTTAAGGGGGTGCGGGAGTAGGGGGACATGCTTGGGGGGGTTAGGGGGTTGCGGGTTTTTTTGGGGTGGTGCAGGGGGTTTTGGGGGGGAGGGTGCCAGAGTAGGGGGACAGGCTTGAGGGGGGATTAGGGGGGTGCGGCAATAGGGGACAGATTTACTACCCTCCCCCCCCAAGCCTGTTCCCTATTCCCGCACCCCCTTAAACTAAACTAAACTTTGCTGTACACTCAAGCCCCCCCCCCCCCCCCACCTCAACTCAACTCACCAAACGAAACCAACACAAACAAATTTAGGGTCATTTCCACAGTAGCTTTGGTTTGTTATGATGCTCCCCAACCACACTTGTCAGTCTTAATTATATCCAACAAACAACAACAGTATCCATATCCACAATATCTGTCAGGTAGTTCCATTATTAAGATAGTTTCATATAAGAGTCATCAAATTAATCTAATAATTCACTCATGGATCATTCACACAGTTCAGTTTCTTTCGTTATGGTGCTTGCAAACCAAAACAAACCACTGTGGAATCTGCACTTTATGACATCGATGCCCTGCATGGAGCACGTTCCATTACACCCGTGAAGCTCAACCCAAGCTTTACAAACCAATCCCGACACCATGTAGCTTAGTAAAGGCAGAACCGATTGTTTCAGGAGGCACGAGATGAGGAGCTACGAGAATATAAAACCTGTATGTAGCCCCAGTCTCAAAACGACCCCGCATGACCTTAGAAGGAATAAGAAGGACAGACTGAGCTGGTGTGTGTGTTAGCTGCGCAGGTGCTGACTGTGTGTGTGTGTGTGTGTGTGTGTTGGAGGGGGGGGGGGGAAGGAATCTCTGGGCACGAAGTACATTGGTAAATTTAATGCTACTTTTTTTTTTTTTAATCTTGTTATGGCTTCTTCAATGCCGTGGACGATCAGCTTTAGTCTTGTAATATACCAGACGCCTCCAGTGAATACATATAGTGGTTGGTGGTGGACTGGTAACCTAATAATGGACGCAGTTCCTGACACGATCATTACTTGGAAATGTATCATAAACCTCAACCAATGTCACATAATAATACCCTCGTTGTTGCCATTCCAGCCCTATTAGTATACCTCCCTATACCTGGGAATCAGAGCACAAAACAAACTTCATGAGGTGTGCGTGTGTGTGTGTGTGTGTAGAGGCTTTACTGTGAACCTAATCCCTTCATATACCGTAAATGGCAGGCCTGACTCCACCCTGCCACTCCTGCCTTTGCCATATGGCTTCATAGCTTATACTTCTAGAACACAAATCCAGAACATGAACTTATAGTCTAGGCTACATGCTGTATAAGGGAAGGCCACAGTCACCAACACCTAACTACCCTAGCTGCCACCGTCATCCCTCCCCCCCCTATCGGAAAACCCCCATCACCAAGACCTGACGTCACTATCCGAGTATCACTAACTACCCTGCCACCGTCATCCCCCCCCCCCTATCGGAAGACCCCCGTCACCATCAGAGTATCACTAACTACCCTGCCACCGTCATCCCTCCCCCCCTATCGGAAAACCCCCGTCACCAAGACCTGACGTCACCATCCTAGTATCAGTAACTACCTTGCCACCGTGATCCCTCCTTCCTCCCCCCTAGTCTCTATCACCACATCCTGTACCCCTCTTCAATACCACATCCGGTTCCCCTCTTCAACTTCCTGTTACACTTCCTCGTTATTCCTTCCGTTCTTAATGTTAGATATTATAATATAAAACTGGCCCGTAGTATTCACAAAAGTAAAGTTCACTCTTAACTTTAAATTTTGTTCGTAAGCATTTATTCATGGCGAGGACCTATAGGACCCGACACTGCTTCGAAATCATAACAGCAGCTCATACAAATAGAATAACAAAACCATTCATTGCTTCGAAATGAAGCTGAAACACTATGGTGAGGTGAGTATTACAAACATACGAACCAGTCCAAACTCTAAGATGTTTTGTGTATACCGACCCTGAATGCAGATTAGTCTTACATTCAGTAACATCCCACTGGATGGCATGAAAAAAATAAACTAATCTACAATAAAAACTACATCAGTTCTTCATTCATTTCAATTAACGTTATATTTGGATAAAAGCAAATTCACTCTTATAAACAACAGTTAATCAACGGGGCTGCTCGGTCAGGCAGCTTGAGGAACTTCAACAACAATAACATTTAATCAATTTCAGATTTGACTGAAGATACCGTATACAATTTCTAAATCTGATTGAACATAAAGTTATATTTAAGTTAAGAATAAATGGCTAAACACATATTACACATTGATAGAAAACAAACTCTTTATCTTACAGAAAGGAGATACTGTTGTTTTACAGTCCAGTTTATATCTGACCACGCAAACGTAAAATGCAACTACCATGAAATTCAACTATTCAACAACAGATATATTACCTAATAACCCACTAAAGCATTTTATATCATATTATTGTAACTTATTGATATCCTCCCACTCAAGCTTATCTTACACATATGGAACCACTATTTATTTTATTATATTTGGTCACAGTCCTTTACACACCTGAATACTAACTTGTTCTCTATCCTTCAGTTCAATCACCTTAAATATTGAATAAGTCATGTGTCATTCTATAAAATATGAACCCCCTAATCTTGTGTAAAATATAGTGAGCACTAATAGTCTTAAAACTATTCCTTTATTAATCTTTTTGCAACATTACAAAAACTGACCTATTAAATGTATTGCACACGACTGTTGCAGAATCTACTGTATTGATGGCAGCGGACAATTTTAAAATCTACAATGAAAAATGAAATGTTAGACTTTTGAACTCTCCCCTGTCTATCACTCATACCTTCCCTCCAGCCCAGCCCTAACTATCTATCATTTCATTCCCCTCCCTTCCCTAGTCCATCATGCAAGGATGCTCACCCTCCATTTCAAGATTCACAGTTCACATGCCTACTCCTGATCATTGCTTTTTACTCCATCCGGTGAAATATTAAGGGACCCTGTGATGTAGTCAGAAAATTGGGGGTTAGTGGGTCCTTCAAATATTGCCACGAAACACCACCTACCTACATTGAAGCAGCTTGTTTCATGGCATAGTCAGGAGGAATTAGAAGCCACCAAGTCTCACACACGATCACAGGGTCCTTTAAGGTATATTCAACACTTTCAGCAAACATGTTTGTATTTGGTCTTGAACACGTTTTTAGTACTTGTAGATTATAATATGCAGGTTTTATGTCGTACGTTGTCATTGGTTAAAATATGCGCTCTACTATATAACTCATGGGGAAAAGAAATTTACTAAAAAAGTCACGTTGTTATAAATGATTGGCCAGCATAGCCATATTATCGAGATGCAATTATGTGTTCGCCTGTAGACAGTAAGTACAGTACATCATTCTTGGTAAATTAGGCCATACAAAAGTCTCAAACTTATCTGTGTCAATGTGTCGTTTTTGCACCATCCCTCTCGGAAAAGATACTGTGGTGAATTTTATACACGTACACACACAGATAAGAAAAAGCCACAACAACACCTTCAGGGATAAAAATAGAATAAATAGTATAAATGTTTGAGCCTGGCGAGGATGGGGAGGGGTGGTTGTGGGGGTGGATACTGTTGAGTGTGGTGGAGTGGGGGTGGATACTGTTAGGTGTGGTGGAGTGGGGGTGGATACTGTGTGGTGATTTAGTGTGGTGGAGTTGGGGTGGATACTGTTAGGTGTTGAGTGTGGTGGAGTGGGGGTGGATACTGTGTGGTGATTTAGTGTGGTGGAGTTGGGGTGGATACTGTTAGGTGTTGAGTGTGGTGGAGTGGGGGTGGATACTGTTAGGTGTGGTGGAGTGGGGGTGAATAATGTGGGGTGTTTGAGTGTGGTGGGGTAACGCGAATACGATTATATAATTAATGGGGTGGGTTAAGGTGGGGACGCAGGGTAGGGGGTAATGATGTAGACCTTGAGGCGTGAATGGGGGAGGGGAGGGACATTGTTGTTTTTGAGGGCTGTGGCAAAACCCATATTACACTGTCCTATGTCAGCCATTTACTACTTCTAAATTAATTACCAAACTGGGTGATGTGTTGTTGTGGCTGAGTGTGGTGTGAAAAGGTGAGGGGATGATGCTGATGATGTGAGAAGTAGGGTTGTGGAGTGCTGTGATGAGTGTGAATGTTGTTAAGTGTGTAAATTTATAAATGATGAGTGTGGTGAGTTAGGGATGTATGGTGTAATCGTTTAGTGTGGGTGTGGAATGTTGTGGGGGGGGGGAGGGCTGAGTGTAGTGTGGTGTGTGGTGAGAATGTTGTGGTAGTGGGGGGTTGAGTGTAGTGTGGTGAGAATGTTGTGGTAATGGGGGGTTGAGTGTAGTGTGATCTTGTGTGAGTGTTGTGGTAGTGGGAGGGTGAGTGTAGTGTGAATGTTGTGGGATCGGAAGGGCTGAGAGGGGCGAATGCAGAGGTCATGATGGGTCAGTAAGGGTCAGGGGGGGTCTGAGCTGATTGCAAACTCAGCATGAACACACATCCAACGTCAGGATTTTGCCCTCTGTCAGCTGAGACCACTGACAACATTCTTAATGTACAGAAAGTGAGGCTGAGAGTGGAATGGGGAAGAGAGTTTGGAAAATGAAAGTTGGAAGCGAAAGAAGGGGATGGTGGAAGGTGAGAGAAGGACGTGGATGGGGAAAGAGTCAAGAAGTGAGGGAGAGAAGGGAGTGGGTAGGTGACAGAAAGGAGTAGCGAGGGTGAGAGTCGAGAAGTGAATATTGGAGGTGAGAGAAGAGAGTAGTAGGTGAGATAAGAGAGTGGTGGAGGAGAGAAAAGAAAATGGTAGGTGAGAGGAGTGTGTAGAAGGGGAGAGAGATGAGAAGTGAATATTGGAGGAGAGAGAAGAGAAGAGAGTGTTAGGTGAGAGAAGAGAGTGGAGGGGGAGAGAGATGAGAAGTGAATATTGAAGGAGAGCAGAGTATACAGTAAATGGTGAAAGAGGGTTGGAGAGTATATATAAGGGGTAGCGTGGATATGATACAGGAAAGGAACTGGTGGGGGACAGGAAAAGGTAAATGTACAGTCACAGCACATAGTCTTTGACCAGGCTGTAAGGGGAAGTCAGGTCAAAGACTATGTGCCGCGACTGTACATACAAGGAGTGGGGCTCAGAAGTGGAAAGGGGAGAGACCAGAAAAAAAAAGTTGAAGGAAAGAAAAGGAGGGGTATGCGAGAGGAAAGAGGGAATGCAGAGAGAGAAAGATGAAGGAGAGGAGTGTATGGGAGGGAGTTGAATGCTCTGTAAACCAGAGTGTTTTAGCGCAGTGTGATGTCTACATCACTCTACAATGCAAATTTCATATGTTTTGTCTATATGTCGTTTGTTATGACACCAAGTTCTATGGTGAAAGCCAACCGTGAAGTACAAACACTCAGAAAAGTACAGTCACTTACCTTGGAAAGCAGAAATAAAAGAAGATATGTTGTCATTGAAACATAAGTTGCTAAAGTGAACTACTGTCTTCATACACTATTAGTGAAAGTATCACAATGAAATACATTCAGGATACAGTCAACTCCTTAGAATATTTGCACAAGGCCATGAAATCAATAATCTGGTTGGTAGGATACCAAATTTAAGCAAGTTTCTCTTACCTAATACTGATCTGTCTGCAGCTCCCTCTTCTGTGTCCATTTCTCTGCCACCAGGACTGATGCACGTAGGGGAGTTCTCCACTTTGTTGCGTTTAGGACTATGTTTGTAGTAGCCAATTTTGCGTAGATATCGCCTCCTCTTGTTCTTCTTATAGCGCTGCAGTTGCTTCTGGATCACAGTAGCTGATTGTAAGTTAACACCAATTTTGGCTAAATAACTAGGTTGCTTGAAATTTTGGGGGTCCAATCGATGGAGTTTTACAGTTGGGAGGCTAATTTTTGACATAACGTCGTGGTAGCTTACTGGATTGTCACTTTGAAAATCATAGCAGCGACTTTTTGAATGTCGAAAAGTGGCTAACTCTGACTTTGTTATCGTATTTTGAAGTTTATGACCTAATGACTTTGCCTCAATTTCAGATCTAAATCCTACATGTTCATTGTAATCAGTTTCAGCAGTTAACACAGGCTTTTTGGGTAATGTCCGTCCTTCAGTAGTCAAGCCAGTCCTTGATACAATAATTACCTTGTCACTCACATCGCTACTCGGTACACATGCAGTCCTGAGTTTAGTATTGTTTACAATCAGAGTTAAATTGCTATCCCTCTCCACAGTATCATTTTGGAGGGACACTGGTATTTCACTTGTTATTTTTTCTCTTGAAAGTATTTCACTAACTTTTGAATTTTCTGTGTTAAATCCAATTTGGGAAGTCACTGATAAAGTGTTATTTTCTAACGCTACTCTGGCAACTGTTGAATTATTTACATCACTGAAGGCGGTTTTTGTTCTCGACTTGAGTTCTGCACTATTGTCATCAGTTACACTTTGATTGAAGATTACAGGAGACCTCAATATTTTCCCGGTTTCAAGCACAGAGCTGCTTGCTGTCTGGTAAACCTTGTCCCTGTCATTCTTCACTGGATAGTTGGAGTTTGTACTATCACCATTTGTCCCTGTTGTATATATCGGTGGCGCTTCACTCAACCTGTGGTCCGGTAAATTGGTGGAAATTTTACCAGGTCTGGTGTTGACACTGGATGTCTCTGAATCCTCGTTGCAGTCCTTACCTTCAGGAATCCTTGTTAATTCTGTTATATTGTGGTCCTTGGTGGTGCTGTTGGCCAGGACAGGCATTGACTCATCCATGCTGCTGGTGTCATTGGTGGGGATCATTGGAATTTCGCCCATTTTGAGTCTTCCAGCGTTGTTCATAGTCAGGTTAAAGTAACGTCTGACCAAGCAAAAGCTAAGGTCGCTCCAGTGGTACAGACATGTATTATCATCTCTCAGATCTAATGTTAATCCATGTTGAATTCAGTCCTGCACCTTGGTTGTATATTATAAGCTACCTGTAAAGAAAATAAGATTAATCATACAATGTAAAACTTAAGTATTGAATGTCCAAATATAAGCTACAATGATTATTTTATTCTACAAGTATTTATTCCATAAACTTTCACAGAAAAGGTTTCATGCATAACATTCTATGCTTCACTGTTTGATAACATTTAACTGTTTAAATAGTAGCAATGCTTGGTCATACAACTCACTGGGAATATTCATCTCATTTGAACTTTGAGAGTTTTTCCTATAAACCACTTGCAATAGAGTGTTCAAGGCATCATCAACATTCAGTAGCTCTGCAGGATGATAATATCGGTGACTTTGACTCCTGCACATCTCTTCTGTAGTTTTCTTCCCAGGGTGTTCACTTCACTCAGGATTTCCTACAACAAGAGAATTACATGTTATTAACATTCAGTAAATTTATGACAAAGTGAATAGAGTTTGTATCATGATGTCACACTGAACGGGACAAAACACGTTGAAACTATTTGAGAAATTTACATTCAGACGAAAGATAGGAACACAGTGGATCTGAAACAAAAAAAGTCAATGAATGGAATTACAAGTGCAAGAATAATCCATCTTTTCAAAAACATGCTAGGCATATACAATATTCCAGTACATAGACTCAATAGGTTGATATCAGAAACTGTTTTGAATTGGTAAAAAGTCGGTAATATACAAGCGCTTGTCCCTAATGTCTTTTCGACTCGAAGTTTTCAAAATGCAATGTTTTGTTGTGTTTTTAACTAATCTGTTGTTTACATCCATCGCAAATGAATGTTTTCGCCAGATATGAACGACAGATTTTTCTGAAAAACACTACAACACATTAAATACAATTAGGTAGACCTCATCTAACCTAACCTAACCTAACCTAAACTACTGTGACCTAACTGGGGCAGACTACCAGGGTCTAACCGTAGCAGTCTACCAGGATGATGTAAACACTTTGTGGCCATCTTGAATTGGTATTCTATGTACCTTTTTATTTGAGTGGCGGTAAATACAGGCCTTATTACACATGGGTCAGTTCATTGACGTCAGTTATACTCTGTGTACACGTTAAAAGTCTAAACTGGGTTAGTTATTCTCAAAACAGCACTGAAGAAAATGTTCGGGGACAGACGGACACTTGGTACAAAGGGAAGCCATTGTAATTAATCAAGCACACTGATTGGCTGTTGAAATTGAGATGCATTAATCAAGCACTCTGATTGGCTTGCCACACCAATATGGCCGCTGTACACACCGCGAATTAAGGAAAATTGAATCAATTAAGGGTAGTTGTATTACGAAAGCTATGCATTTGCGACGGAAATAACCTATGAGGAAATGACGTACATGTATTAAGAAATTTATTTGACAGAAAAAAAATTGATGGTAGAAGATTATTGGATAAGCGCTTGAATAATACCAAAAAGTCCTACCGAGAAGTGCAGGTTCCCCAATTCTTATGTTCCATTTAATAATAAAAAATAAATAGATAAATAACATAGGTTGATGCCACTCCTCGTCATTGAAGATGAACAGACTTTGCTCCAACCCCACACCGAACCATTACCAGCTTAACTTTGTCGTTAATCCTACTCAGCTGCTTCCGTCTCTCCTCCCTAGCCATTAGAGGTCCCTTTCACCCAGCCCAATTATCGGATTTAGTCTTTTTTTTCTCTCTCTATTCACAGTACATGGATAACCCCAATGTTCAGACCACGTGAACCCATATAGAATTCACTGTGTGGCAACGCTTCCTTCAATCTCCACTTTCCACAAGAGAGATAATAATAATATAATAATAATACAACTACTACTACTCCTAATACTCCTAATAATATACTGTGAGAAATAGACTAAAGTATAGGGAAACTTAGTGTTAATCTTTTCTGCCTTTCTGGAAAAAACAACAGCAGTGAAATTCGAACAAAATCGTTTCACCGGAAAAGTGATAAAGCAAGATAAGTGGTATTTTCATCCAAATCTCGTAGTAGTAACACGGGAATATTCAAGTCAGACTTCAGGGTAGATAGAAATAATACCGTATTGACAGGCACACTAATCTAACACCAACATGTATAATTATACGTCTACGTTTCTTGCCTTTACGAGTATGAGTCTCTTTTATTGGATTTATTAATAAGGGGAAATTCTTTTGTTGGTGAATTGGAGAGTCTGATTCCTACAAACTATCCTCTACCAAGAAACAGATCCCCTGATTAGTACGGTTGGCCAAAGGAATTCTTACACAGGCTATATTGAAAGAAAGGTTATTATTCTGAAAGTACTGTAATGAATGGTCTACCAAGTGACCCAGTGATTGCAAAACAACAAACCTAATAATAATGTTGTATTGCAGATACATAGTCTTACATTTTCTATACGTTGTCAAATGTTAAGGAGGTGCGGGAATAGGGGGACAGGCTTGGGGGTGCGGGGGGTGCAGGGAGTTTTGGGGGGTGCGGGAGTAAGGGGACAGGCTTGGGGGGGGGGGGGGTTAGGGGGTTGCTGGAATAGGGGACAGGCTTTCTACCCACCCCAAGACTGTCCCCGTATTCCCGCACCCCCCCCCCCCACAAGCCTGTCCCCTACTCCCGCACCCCCTTAACCCTCGAAAACAACAGCATGTGAACAAATTCTTGCGTATCTTTATGAATGAATCACTAAGAACCCAGAACCAATGTAAGGTGGAACGTGATTGGCTGATCTTTGAGTGGTGGTGAAGATGTTATCATATACAGCCAGATTTTTCTTGCACTTATTACTTGGCTCAACTGTACCATTGAGGGCGTCTGTTTTCTGGCATAGATAGGAGGAATCACTAGCCTTCCAATTCACCAACAAGAGAATCTCCCCTAAAGATGCAAGGGTCATACTAACTGTAGCAGGGGTGACGGATAATTGCTATAAATATACATAATAATGGTTATTTTGTTCCCTAACTTGATAAATACATACATACAGTACAGTCACTCATAAAAGTAAAGACACCCCCAGGCAAGACACCTTTTAAGTGGTGTGATATCGATTCTGGTAACATTGTACAACTGGTCACACTTCCGTGAGGCCCACCCAGCGTTGTCAATGTTGGCCGAGATAACCCCGAAACACTAGTTGTGAGCTCTGCTCGCTCGAACCATTCACTGGTGGGAGGGAGAAGTAAGGAGGGATTTGAGGAGGGTAGGGGGGATGCCTGCCTATACAAGAGAGGTGAGAAATTATTCTTGGGGAAGTGAAAAATGAATGGAAGCTTTAATAAAATTACGAAAATACACCCGGTCATCAATTATTTATATACCGATATTCGTGTCAATTATTAACATCATTAAAGGTAAGATTAAGTTTTTAATATTATGATGTAACACAAAAACAACTGAGGTAACATTATTGTATACTTTTTTCGTATAATATTTAAGTTATTATCAAGCACTAAACGCTGAAAAATACTTACACAATAACTGAATAAGAATCATGAACCAGAATGTTCTTTATTAAATGAAGCAAATGTGAATACTTTTATATTACATGTGTTAAGTGTTGATACCAATAACACACACTTCCATTTCCCCCGTATCTACCTAACAGTTTATAATCGTGTCAAATATCAAGGCTCTCATTATCCCTCACGTGATAGCAACCTTGTAATATTCTGAATACTTTTAATAATAGCTCGTTGTATTGAATATAGTGAACACGTGCTGTTTGATAATTTACTATAAATCCCTCAGTATTTCATCTGTTTCTAGGTAGCGATTTTTTTTTATTTTGGCAGATAATACATGTGAGCAGAGGCCAGGGAGATGCGTCTGGCACCCACATGCTTGTCAACTTTTTTTTTTTTTTTTTTTTTGCATTAATTAGAGATTGACGTTGACTGTAGTCTCGTTAGCCCAAACTAGTTTTGATACTACAAGAGGATTATGAGTTGGTTGAAAACCACTAAACTGGTAAGGGTATTGAAGACTGAGTGTGGAAATATTCCCTCTCCAACATGTTGGCAGTCCTGATGACCTGAAGATGTGTAAGGTGGTGCAGTCAGTCAGTTCACAAGACAAGGTGTATATGAAAATTCACACTAACATCAACCTTGTAGCAGAAGACAGTAAAGGCCAACACGGCATCAAATACAATGGTATGAGTAGTGGTAGAGTGTATATGGAATGTCACACTAATATCAACCTTATAGCAGAAGACAGTAAAGACCAATACGGCATCAAATACAACGGTGTGAGTATTGGGAAGGTGTTGTATGATGGGAAACACAGGATTTCAGACCTTAACACGCCTTCAATAAAGTTTAATTTTATGAAATGTTGAAAACAGTTGCCAGATTCTTTATTAACATGTCCGATGAAACCTTAACTGTGCATCCCATGTATTACTTGATGGAACTATTACAATGTTTAAATAATTATGAATATAGTTCTGTCGCAACTCATGACAGATAAAACCAATAGAACCTCTGTCACCAACATTATTATGGTATGTGTGTGTGTACTGGCTTATATAATTATATAAGTATATTACAGGCACACAGAAAAGAGAGATACACACAGAGAAGAGAGATACAGAGCAAATCATAATTTTTGCTACCAAGAGACAAATGACAAAAAAAGGGTTTCATAGTCAAATTCCAATATTTCAATACAACGAGCTATTATTAAAAGTATTCAGAATATTACAAGGCTGCTATCACGTGAGGGATAATGAGAGCCTTGATTATAAACTGTTAGGTAGATATGGTGGAAAGGGAACTTGGAAGTGTGTGTTAGTGGTATCAACACTTGACACATGTAATATAAAGATATTCACATTTGCTTCATTTAATCAAGAACATTCTGGTTCATGATTCTTTTTCAGCGTTTAGTGCTTGATGATAACCATTGAATATTATACGAAAAAGTACCGTATACAATAATATTACCTCGGTTGTTTTTGTGTTACATCATAATATTAAAAACTTAATCTTACATTTAATGATGTTAATAATTGACACGAATGTCGTTATATAAATAATTGATAACTGTTTGGAGGAAGGTTGGTTTGCTCGAAACATTATCCCAACTCATGCTTCGTCTCATCTACCATTAGTTACAAATGTGTCGAGCAAATCAACTTCATCTCTCAAGCGCCATCACTGACGTCACGTACACTGTTGCCAGAACAGATATCACAAGTATAAGAAGATGACTGGCCTGTGGGGGTCTTAATTTTTATGAGTGACTACATACTTCCGATATGGAGTTGGTATTTGAGAACATGAGCTCATTGTTGTTGTATTCATTTCCTTCATCACTGATCAGACAAACAACACATATAATACCGGTATACACTATCTTAGATCAGTGAAACTTGCCAGGGATACATTGATAACGTATTACAACAGTTCAGTTCGTTCCTGGAGTCATTATTGTTGTTCAAGTATTTTACCCACTACTACCTATATAGCTGGTATCGTTGAGTCACTATGGACCCGTACACACTAACACTTCCTCCACACCTCACCACCTGACAACAACTGAACCAACACAACACATGATGGTCTTCTCCAGTTTCCTAAATTCTTCCCGTATGTTCTTAATTAATGTTTCCTTCAGTCGACACCAACCAACTACGTGACCCAGGACTTAAGAAGTCTCATGTCGGACACTCAGGAGAACACCAACACCAATCACTACTCAGACGTTGACTGAACTGGTAACACATTTTTTTGGAAATATAAATTGGCCGTTCGTTCTTCTTAATTCAGTCTAAAATACATATATTATCACTAGCAAAGTAAATTTGTATTAGCATAAACAGGGTTTATAAACTGTTTCAGAAGGATTCGGATTAAAATTGATCCAATCAAATTCCGCTGTGAGATAATAATGAAGTGAAATGAACCCTCATCACGTGGTGGAGGAAAAGAACCTAATTAGGTATGCTGCGGCGAGGTGCGACGCCGCACCGCCGCATCGTGTCGCATATCATGGCAAAACACACACGTGGCGACACTGTCCGACCACGCCGCACGCTGGTAATGCTGTGTGTGGGGAAGGTGTCATTGTAAGCGAAAGATTGCATCATGTCGCTATACTATGTTCCACCTACTATAATCCCTCCTCAATCAATGTTACCAGCTCAAATGACAAACATCTTAGTACATGGTCGCGAATGTACGAACTCGAGTGTACTGTACAGTCGGCTGCAATAGTCCTGTCGCCTCACTTGCTTCACCGAGGCACGCGATGTTCAGACTCGAGATTATTAGGTGTAGAAAACGTGTGTACTTCTCGAGTCCATGTACATACATAAAAACTGGACTCACCGTCTCCGTCTTGTGAAAGGCAAAGCAGCGGTATTTCTATAGTTGGCTACAAGCGTTACAGTCACATGACAGTGAAGCATTAACTGAAATTTAAATATTAATCATATGGTTCTGCTTAGATCCAAGTAGGTTTTATGAATGAAGTGGACCTCTCCCTCCAAAACGTAAGTAAGACATCGCCGCCATTATATGGATTAATGATGGCGATGATCAGTTACCTTCAAGTGGAAAAAAATGTAGCCTTAAACAAACCCAGACCACACATCATTTACAACCTCCTTGAGTGACGCTACGTGTTGAGTACCACCAGAGAGGGAGGGAGGGAGAGAGGGAGAGGGACAAGGAGGCAACACACAGAAAACATAAACTATATCCAACAGCAACCACCGAGTTTCCATCTTCATTTTAGCTGAATAATTATACTATTCCTTCGTGTGTCAGGTATAAAGTACTGTACAGTCGGCGGCAAAAGTCCTATCGCCTTACTTGCTTCACAGAGGCACGCGATGTTCATAAACTCGAGTGTTAAGTGCAGAAAACGTGCGTATTTTTCGAGTCCATGAACAGGACTTCTGCCGCCGACTGTACAATGATATATCCTAAATTACCCTAAACGTCGTATCAGTACATCAAACTAACTCCATTATTTTATTGTTTATGCCTCCGCACATCCTCTTGTTAAATCATGTACAGCATGTCTCGAGGATTTCTCAGTCAACCTGTTTCACACTTGAGGTGCTACAGTTTGGCAAGTAGGAGCCGTCTAAATGTCAGAATCCAGCATGGCGAATCTGATCATGTTAATTTATAATGCAGACCTTCATCTTGTCTCATCATCGATTATTGCATCAGCCTTTGTATGTTCGAAAGTGTGACCGGTGACTTTCCCACTTCACTATAAGATACTAGGGGGGAGATCATATTTATCAATGTGTTGTTGTACTCTATTGAAGTTCATTCATTTTTTTCCACCATTACCAAAACAGGAGGACCAAATAGCATCAACTATAGCACCGTAACTATTATACTATAGAATGTTAAGTAATCCCTTCCTTTGTAATGATTTATATCTAGTGGTGTGTCAGAAAGAACATCTACTTCTACTACTACTATTAAAACTACTACTACTACTACTACTACTACTACTACTACTACTACAACCACTATTACTACTACTTGTCAAAATAATAGTGATTTAAATATACTTATAGAGTGTTTCGTGTGAAAGTTTGCACTGTGTTTGTTGCCACCACAGATGCTGGTTGTTTATTCCATTGGATAATAACCCTGATATTAAAAAAGTTCTTTCGTATAGTTCAGTGTTAAAAGTTGGTCCCTTTAATTTGGGGACAATGTTTCTGGTTCCTGACTAGATGTGAAGGATAGGGATGACGAGAGAGAGAGAGAGAGAGAGAGAATGATGGTGAGTTTAAAATAATTATCAATAGAGAGAGAGAGAGAGAGAGAGTTACAAGGAGTTACAAGGACAAGAAGTACCCTAGGGGACCTTACGATCCATACAAAGAGGGTACCTGTGGGCTTAGTTGCGCAAGTAGGCGACCGAGAGAGAGAGAGAGAGTTACAAGGACAAGTAGCACCTCAAAAGGTCTTACGACCCATACCAAGGAGGTACCGTAGGTGTAGTAGCAGTTGCTAACTAATAGTGAGAGAAAAGTATAGTAAAGAGAAGGCTCTCCCCACCCACCTCTCCCATCCGCATTGCGGGTATGGAAATGGAAATGTACCTAACCCGGAGGAAAAAAGGCCGGCCTAGGACATTTTTGTACAGGAAAGGAGGAAACAATCACTTTAACTCTAACAGGCTTGGCAGAACTTTGTCTAACTGTGTCTTGAACTGCTCTACCGAGGAACTATCAACTACCTCTGCTGGTAGCTGATTCCAGACATTGCAATTTTATATGTGAAGAAATTACCCAACGTATTATGGCGGAAGCGTTTCAAGTCTAGTTTCCATCCATGGTTTCTAGTTGCATTAGTGTTTAAGCTAAACAGGCACTGATAATCAATGTTTTCATATCCACGAAGGATTTTGAAAACTTCAATTAGTTGACCTCTCAAGCGTCTCGTCTCTAATGAGAAGAGACCTAGTGCCTGCAGCCTTCTCTTGTAGCCCATGTGCTTAATTGATGGGATCAGTTTGGTGGCCCTAGCCTGGACTCTCTCAAGCCTCGCAATGTCTTTCTTGAGAGTCGGCGACCAGAACTGCACAGCATATTCCAGATGTGGCCAAACCAAAGAATTGTACAAAGTGAGGACTATCTCTTTGTTTCTAAATCTAAATTGCCTCTTTATGTAACCAAGAAGCCTCTGGGCTTTCTTCTCTACTTCGAGGCACTGCTTGGAGAATTTGAGGTCACTGCTGATCAGTACACCTAAGTCTTTCTCCAAGTCAGTACTACTAATTTCACTTCCCAACAAAGAGTAACTGGCTCTCTGATTGGCTGGACCTATGTGCATCACTTTACACTTGTCCAAATTGAATGGCATCTGTCATCGTTCAGACCACTCTCCTACTTTCTCTAGGTCTTTATGTAGTTGTTCTACCTTTTCAAACGATGAAGCATTACACCCTAACTTGGTGTCATCAGCAAATTTTGCAATTCGACTGACAGTGCCCACATCTATATCATTATTGTAGATTATAAAAAGTAGTGGACCTAGAACTGAACCTTGAGGAACCCCACTTGTGACTGATGCCCAACTTGAGGCTTCCCCATTCATTACTACTCTTTGGCACCGGTCAGTCAGCCAATTCTCAATCCATTTAGCAAGCATACCCCTTATTCCCAGTGCACGGGTTTTTGCCATCAACCTCTGATGAGGTACTTTATCAAAAGCTTTCTGAAAGTCCAGATAAAGGATGTCTATTGCCCGGCACTGGTCATACTCAGAAAGCATACCGTGGAAAAATTCAATCAAGTTGGTCAAACATGAACGCCGACGCCTAAAACCATGCTGTGAATCATACAATAAATTATATGATTCAAGATGATCTACTATTCTATCTGCAACTATACCCTCCAATACCTTTCCTACTACAGATGTAAGGCTGATTGGTCGGTAGTTTCCAGGAAGATGGCGATCTCCCTTTTTAAATATGGGAGTCACATTTGCTTCCTTCCAGTCAGATGGGACCTCTCCTGTTTCAAGTGATATATTGAAGATAGCAGCCAAGTGAGGGGTTACCTGGTCACATACCTCTCGCAAGACCCTAGGAAGAAATTCATCAGGACCGGGAGATTTATTGACACTTAATTTACCTATTCTGTCTCTAACTTCTGCTTCACTGCATTGGACTCTTTCTATGGTAACACCCTCATGAGTAGTGCCTGGCTCAGAGAGAGAGAGAGAGAGAGAGAGAGAGAGAGAGAATGATGGTGAGTTTTAAATAATGAGAGAGAGAGAGAAAGATAGAACACTTTAGGGCTAGGTTAGTGAGGTATGTGAGAGAGAGAGAGAAGGGATTAACGCTGGTGCCAGGGGGGGAACACAAGTAAAATTAATTATCACGGGTCACTGGGGCATTAAAGGAAGGGGTGCCCACTGCTCATATGGGGGGCTTCGAAGAGGGGGAGGCAGGGGTGGTTGGGCAGGTAAGAGAGAGAGAGAGAGAGAGAGAGAGAGAGAGAGAGAGAGAGAGAGAGAGAGAGAGAGAGAGAGAGAGAGAGAGAGAGAGAGAGAGAGAGAGAGAGAGAGAGAGAGAGAGAGAGAGAGAGAGAGAGAGAGAGAGAGAATAAATGGAAAAGAAAGAAAATGAAATAACAGAATAGAAGACCATCCTTAAGTAACTAATATCAAGAAGCAAAATAAACTTATAATAAAACGTACACCATTAATCGTAAAAAAAAAAAAAAAAAAAAAAAAAAAAAAACTCTGTAGTAACATTATCATTCATTGTCAGGGTCAAAGAGCATAGCCTAAACACTGTACCAAAACAAACCCACATCGTGTAACCGAACCCAGACACAACACAACATTGCTGACTTCACACCAACCAACCAACCAACCAACTCTAACTAATGAACCAACACCAACTAACCAACCAACCAACACCAACTAACCAACCAACACCAACTAAACAACCAACCAACACCAACTAACCAACCAACCAACCAACACCAACTAACCAACCAACCAACACCAACTAACCAACCAACTAACCAACCAACTAACCAACCAACACCAACCCACCAACCAATCAACACACCACCAACCAATCAACACCCACCAACCAACCAACCAACAAACTTGAACACGAAGGGAAACAAACAACAAGTGAACAAAAAAACTCTGGCAAAATGACGACCATAACAGGAACCAATTCGAAACTGAAATTCCCTCCCAAACTACGACAACGCCAACAGTTAAAGGAATTACTGTTGGAGGGTTTTATTTGTATTCGATGATGATTTATTACACCTGTTGTCCAATTACACGGGATTTTTACCTCAACTAAAAATAAAATGGCCCGGGTGTATTTATGACGTCACGCCGTACTGATAGCCACCCTATACACCTCCCATTCCATCGTGTTTATATATATATAGATACCCGGTATATATATTTATTGTATATATAATAGATATTTATTGGTAACCGAATTTAAATTAATGTTTATGCTTTTCACCTTTCAAAAATTCCAAGTAGTTCTGAAATTAGTTCTAAAATTCTAAATAGTTCTGAAATTAGTTCTAAAATTCTAAATAGTTCTGAATTGATCTATGCTACTTTCCATTCCATCTATTAAGTTTCTAACACATGTATATTTACGATAGATTCTCAGTTTTAATTAAGGGGGCAATACACTTTTGATTTATTGAAGAGCCTTGATTCCTTCCAAGTATGCCAAGAAACAGGACCAGATTAGCAAAAATAATGGTGACCTGTTGCTTGGAATAGTTTGGAGGAATCAGTTGCTCCAGATTCACCATTCACAGTCCAAAAGAAATAGGACCAGATTAGCAAAAATAATGGTGGCCTGTTGCCTGGACTATTTTGGAGGAATCAGTTGCTCCAGCTTCACCATTCACAGTCCAAAAGAAACAGGACCAGATTAGCAAAAATAATGGTGGCCTGTTGCCTGGACTATTTTGGAGGAATCCTTTGCTCCAGCTTCACCAACAGTGTACTATATACCCCCTTAATTAATTAAAATAACAGTTCAAAAAATGTTGGTTTACTCGCGGTAATGGTGGGTTTCCATTTTCTTCCGTCTGAAATAATATGTTATCAACGTCGCCTGCAGATTCTGTTTGTTGTATAATTGGATTTCCCCGTGCATTGCAGAGAACATTTGATCACATATAAATTTATTTGTACCTAACTTAATTGTGAATAATAATATAGGCTACAGGAGGGTACTCGCCCCCCCCCCCTCTCCCCCCCTCATGGGACAACTAAGAAATAAAAATAAAATTATTAGATTATACTGTAACTAATATTCGTGTTCGGGAATGCTTTAATGTGTACAGGTTCCATGACGATTAGCCTATTCATCATATCACTCAATCATGTCGGCCTATACCATTAAATTAAAGAACCCCTGTGATGTAGTCAGAAAATTGAAGATAAACGAGTCCTTCAAATATTGCCACGAAACACCAACTATATATATATATATGGAAGGAGCTTGTTTCGTGGCATGGTCAGGTGGAATCAGAAGCCTTCAATTTTCATACACGATCACAGGTTCCTTAAGTACTGACACTCACCAAGTACACTCACTGAGGACTGGGTGGAGTAGAGTGAGATGCCCCAAGGTTCAGTTTTGGGTCCACTGTTATTTTGGGTCCACTGTTATTTTAGAACCACTGTTATTTGGATCCACTGTTATTTTGGGTCCACTGTTATTTTAGAACCACTGTTATTTGGGTCCACTGTTATTTTGGGTCCACTGTTATTTTAGAACCACTGTTATTTGGATCCACTGTTATTTTGGATCCACTGTTATTTACATTTTATATTAATGATATATGTAGATGCGAGGATTATCAGTCAATTTGCACATTTTGCTGTATGATAATAGTTAGGATAAAACCCGTCACCATTCGCTAAGATAAAATATTAAGAGTTTCCACAATAAGGAATAGGCCTAGAGCTCCTATAATATAATCTTTAAGTGGCTCTCCGTTATCACAGATGAAAGGAAGGGAAGGTAGATACTCGAATGTGAGATAATGATATGGGCACCGTGCGATATCTAACAC
Source organism: Petrolisthes cinctipes (assembly GCA_033782935.1). Lineage (NCBI taxonomy): Eukaryota > Metazoa > Arthropoda > Malacostraca > Decapoda > Porcellanidae > Petrolisthes > Petrolisthes cinctipes. The sequence continues at coordinate 99,224 of JAWQEG010001636.1, forward strand.
CATTGCTTTGGATATATTAATTTTGTACAGTACCCCGTCAAGCTACCTTACTCAAGCAAGCCGACATGATGGTAGGAGGCAGCAAGGCGTCACTGGTATTGATTGAACCGATAATATACATGAGAGGGAAGGGGGCGGGGCTCACAGTCACCAGAACTCAGCCGTCCGTGGCAATTTACTTCCTGGGATCAGAAACGGCTTATTACGTGGGGGTTCATTATTCACAAACATTAATACAAGTGGTGTGGTCCTTGTTGTTGTTGTTGTTCTGTGAGGTGGAAGGGTGGAGAGAAGCGAGGACACACACACACACACACACACACACACACACACACAAAAGTATCAGCAAATTAAGTACGGTAATAAACAGAGGACATTTTCATTCTGCTGGACACTCCATACCATCACTCCCCATGAAAGAAGTCTTCTCCCTTGCTGTTCTGCTGATGTCATGCTGTAGTGTATTAAGTAGTGTAGCATTATCTTTAAATTGCTGTTATAATTATGCCATGTTAAATTAAGATCTACAGTACAGTAATAACCTTCTATTATTTGCTTATGAAATTCCTACACGAGGTGGTTCCATTTGGAGACTGTGATCTATTTAGTCGCTTCACTATTATGTCTTTATGAGGCACTTCACTTCCTGTCTTACTTAGTCTTCCCCTCAGTGTCCTCACTTCAACTTGCACTTTCATGACCTTTCTCACACAGCTGTCCTCCTCCTCCTCCATTCCCTCCACGTGCCCGACTCATCCTAGCCAACCCGTCCTCATTATAATCACTAAAGACTTTAATACCAGCCAGCCATCCATCCATCCATCCATCTCATAATCCGCATCAAACTCTTTATACATCCTTCACTTTGGCCGGTCAGTTTTGTTTGTTACATAATACAAATCATGTGACTAAGGAAAGGCAATACGAGTAAATAGAGCAAAGAACGATGTGCATTAGTGAAGGTCAATATTGTTACCTGCTACAGTTGAAACATACCGTACATTACAACTACGGCATGTTCACCAGTTCCATAACATAATATATGAAACTCAAACATCTGATAGAATGCACATTTTTTTCACTGGAGATTTCAATGCACAACACTGATGGTTTGTACTTTCCCACCCCCACCCGCCAACTGACCAACACCATGTAATGAACAAACAAATAAGATACAGATAATTAATGAAGCCATTCATTCATTGATAAGGATGTCAGGTGATATATTAACCCTCTGAATTCCTCAATGACGTATTTTGTATGTAGTTGGGAAGTGTGTACAGTATTGTGGTATGTAGCCTAGTGTGGAAGTTGTTGTAGATCCCCAGACTGTCTAGAAAATGCACACACAGACCTGCCTAGCCCGAGAACACTAATCAAACCTCCCCGGAAAGACGAGACATAGGGTGATAGCACCCAAGGAAGGGTGAGGAAATGGACGGGTAGGAGAGGATTCCTAGGGAAGGAACAGGGAGCCAGACTGACAGAAGGAAGGAAGGCGGAAGGGCAGGTCAGAAAGGGTCAGTCCCTGGGGACCCGGAATGGTGGGCGGAAAGCCGCAGGTAGGAGTGGAGAAGGGTCTCCGGGGATACGACGTATAGGTAAACGGATTGTGGGTGTGGAGGAGAAACAGGGAGTGGAGGGAGGAAACTGACCGTGGCCAGGGAAGGGTCGAAGGCAGAGCAAAGAATAGGGAAATGACACGTGGTGGTCACAAACTATAGGCCTATAGTCAACCACAAGGAAACTGGCATCTAAGGTGAGGCGTCCCGACAGGCGGGTATTTCACCCCTTAGCAGCGCTGCCACATCAGGCTTTCCAACCCACATTACTCTATCATTTATCACACCATGTGGCATCGTTGCCATCCAGTGTTGTACTGTATAGGCCTACAGGCTGAGTGCTGGGTCAGTAATTTAATTAATGAGGTCAGTCAGGTCATTTCTCCTTTGGCCACCACCACACACACTGTGTGTACAATGTTCAATTTACTATGCAGAGGGACAGAAACATAAAAGATTAATACACATATAGACACACACTGCAGAGGGGCAGACACATAAAATACAGATAAATAGAAAGTAAAGGAGGGAGGAGAGAGGAATGAGAAATAGTAAGAGAGACAGACAGAACAGGCCAGGGTGTGGTAGAGGATGCCAAATTCCTCATTTCTGGATAGAACCAGCCCTCACCAGTGGGAAAAGGTGTTAGAGAAGTGGAACCATGGAGGGTGGGACAGCAAGTACTAAGGAAAGAGAAGGAACGAAGGGACAGTTTCAGAACTGAAAAAAGGATTGGCTGGGGCCGAAGGGACGCCAAAACCCTTGAAGTACTGTACTGCCCACATCACCGCAGGCAACACTTTCCTTACGGGGAGTGTGTACATGTATTATGTAGTGTGTATTGGTGTATATAATTATGTACAGTCGCGGCCATAATTCCCTTTCCACCCTTTCGGCCCCTAAATGTAGATGTGACAACGTCGCACCTGAGATCTGTCAAACGTTGTGACCTGAGACTACTCTGTCCATAGCTCTCTCTCTCTCTCTCTCTCTCTCTCTCTCTCTCTCTCTATATATATATATATATATATATATATATATATATATATATATATATATATATATATATATATATATATATATATATATATATAGAGAGAGAGAGAGAGAGAGAGAGAGAGAGAGAGAGAGAGAGAGAGAGTAGGATAATATATTAATTATTAAGGGAATGATTCTTCCTGCATTCCCTACTAACTTTCATCTTTCTCTCCCTCTCCTACCCAAGGATGATAGACTATGCCTATCATCCTTGCTCCTACCCGTCGCTGCTTCATTAAACCTCACTTTTTTTTCTTATCCCACGCCTTTCATCTTTCTTTCTTTCCTTATTCCAGTTCCCATTTCTTTCTTCATCTGTTTCAATCTACCACTCATTTCTACCATCAGAGAGAAAGAAAATAGTAGGGAAAGGTAAGGTGGTAAAAAGGAGAGGATGAGGTGTAGAGAGTGTTTCAAGTAATGGTCCCTAAGGAACTTAGCGTAGTGGCTAGCGAAGAAAGTGAACACATCACTCATAATTTTTTATCCTCACATTTTCACTCATCAGTTCATAATAGAAATATGAAAGGAAAAGGGACATAAGACATTCTGTGAGCGAGAGAATATGAGATGGGGAAAAGGGGATGAAAGTGTATATCCAAGAAAGACACGTGTTTTCGTGTGTGTGAGAAAGAGGAAGGGAAGTAGGGAATGAAGGAAGAAATCCCTCCCATCTCTCTGGTCGCATTGATTGTTGAAGGAATTAATAGGAGACTGTGGACAGCTACAGGTTCAACATTGGAGTGTGAATGTGCACTCCAGTATACATCATGTTAGCCACACACACTTGTGTTTTCATGTGTGTGCGTGTGTGCGTGACGCACATGGAGCTATACTACCTCCATGGTGACGCACAAATCAAGTGGTGACCACTGCACCTGAACCTGACTAATCTCTCATTACCCTACCGCTTATCGTCGTTTGTATATTTCTGTTTTTTGTTATACACTTTCATCTATTATTCCTCATCTCATATTCTCTCACTCACAGCATGACTGTTGTCCCTTTTCCTTGTCGGTGCGACAATACGAGAAAGGGAGGGAAATGTATGGAACGTAATAAAAAATTAAAAATAAAGATATATGCAATGAAGGGAAAGCGGGAAGGTAGCGAGAAATAAGTCAGCCTGCCAGTATACACAAAACTTGTTTGCTAGCTTAACAAATCTCTGTTAGCAAACAGGAAAGTGATTCACGAAGGCTTAACTAGCAAATATTAGCAAGCAAACAGCTGTTTGTTAACTCTTGCTAAACTTCGCTAAGGATAGCAGTCTTTTCACTTATTTTTCGTTTATTCCAGTTAATAATGCATAATTGAAGTAAAAATATTTTCTAATAATTAATAAACCTTATTGATATGCAGTATTGCATATTTTATCGTTTTTTGTAGTTAGGGCAAAAACTATTTAACCACATGCTGCCGCAGAGCCCGCACTGTTTGTAAACAAACTCTACGTCATGGCAGAGGCTGATTATATATTATCCTTTGGATATTAGACAGCTATCCCTGTATTCCTTTTATCCCTGGTGCTTGCCCCGTAGGGGGGTATTGCCTGTAATGATGTGGGCAATTCTTTAAGGGTTTTGGCGCCCCTTCGGCCCCAGCCACTAGCTTACATTACTTCAACTGTCCTTCCTTTCTTCCTATTTCCTTCTTGCTTGCTGTCACACCTCTCTATCACCTTTTCCTGGTGCTATTTGACCTCGTTGTTGCGCCACCTAATATCAATCAAAGATTTGTCAACAAATTCATTAAGCTATTTACCAGCGGATTTTTTCTTCTAAATATGCATTTCTTTAAAAATAATCGATGTTATACTTGAATAGGCGCCTCTATATGGCGTTTTTAATAAACTTGGTCTGTATTTAGCATCAGACACCACTTGCACATTGATGCTGTGATAACGTTTCCTATTCACATAAAGATGTTCATCCACTCTAGGAGCCACAATTCTGACGTGAGTGCCGTCAATAGCTCCCACAACACCGGGAAGCCACTCGTTTCCATAAACTCTCTTTGTTTACGTTGAATTTCATCCCGAGTGCGGGGAAACCTCATGAACTGACGCCGAATTTGTGGATCAGCCAGTGCATCCAATGTTTGAGTGATGACACGGCTAATGGTAGGTTGGGTTGTCCCAAAGTCATCACAGCTGCACTGTTGCATTTTTCCAGTTGCTAAATACCGTAATGTAATTGCCACCTTGGTTTCTGGATCCAGTGGTCTGCTTCTCTCAGTTCTACTTTGAAGTTTGTCTCTTACTAAGTCAGTCACTGCTATTATGCCTGCACGATCAAGTCGGAATCTCTTTATAAATTGATCGTCACAATAATCGTGGAATATGTTTCTTCTTTGTCTATAGGTACGCCGCCGTAGGGGTTGTTGTGGTCCGTGGCCTGCCATATTCTCGACTAACAGAAAGTTGTTAAGGGCTTAAAAGTCCTCTGGAGCACTTTTACCTTAACAGTATTTTTAAGGCACTAGCAAACTACTGTTAGTGATTTAATAGGGAATTTTTAGGCTTAACAGGAATTTGCTACCCTTAACAGGAATTTGTTACCCTTAACAACTGTTTGTTAACTTAACAAGTTTTGTGTATACCGGCCCAGGTCTTGTGTTAACAGGGCCCTGGTTGTGTGGTCATCTGCTGTATGTCTGGTGTGACCGTAACCACCTCTCTCTCTCTCTCTCTCTCTCTCTCTCTCTCTCTCTCTCTCTCTCTCTCTCTCAAAAGAGAGATGAGAGAGAAATTACGTGTATGAGGAAAGTAAAGAAAGGAAAGGCTGGGACAGAAAACAGGTGTAGGAAAGGAGGGGAGGAGGGCTACTCCTTAGGTCTGCCGTGCTTATCAATATAGATAGGAAAGGAAGGGAGGAAGAAGAGATGAAGGAAGGAGATGGTAGAATTTCAGTTCCTCTATTGTGACTCACTCACTTTAAACTCTTTTCCTTCTTCCCTTCTGAATGAATGAGAGATAACTGGGATAGGAGAAAAACTGAGATTATTAGATAGATAGATAAACAGATGAATAAGAGAGACTAGGAGAGTACACATAGGAAAGGAAGAAAGAAAGGAAGGGAGGGTATATAGTGAGAGGAGTTTGACAGGTCAGAGGAGCGACGCTGGCACTTCTACACTTACCCACATAGAGGGTGGAAAGGGAATTATGGCCGCGACTGTACTTATACAGATGTTTACTGTACTTTAAGCAAAATCTATTCGTACATACAGTATTAAGAAATGTAAGGAAGGAACACAAAAAATTACGTACAATCAATTATCGGGAGTGGATTCTTAAACAGTTTCTAGAAATAAAAGCAAGGAAAAGGAACAAAGCAGGTTGGTGTTGGTGTTAAATTACAAAGAGAGAGGGAGAGTTGTGGTGGGGGACAGCCCTATGTAAACACACACACACACACACACACACAAACACATGGCCCCTCGCCCTTCTTATCTAACTATATCTAACTCCCATACGTCAATGTCAGCCAACTTCGAGTGCTCTATTTGCCCTTTAGAGAAGACCATAGAATGTGTCGTCAAACCAGAGACTACTCAATCCTCCACATTATGACAGGAAACAGACTGACGATACCCAAGGATAAGGCAGTCTGTTGTTGGCTGGGAGTTTCTGGAGGAATGTGTATCAATCACTTCACCACATCAGAATGTTGTTTATCTCAAGCCCTAACCCAAGATTATTATTATTATTGGTTTTCTGATAAGTTCCACTCATGCAAAAGTTATGTCTCACCAGTAATTGTCAGTGGTAACCTATACTCCCCATATGGTCAAACACAGTACTCTAATCTATATATTAAATTTTTATACAATAATTTTCTATATCATGTACTTTTGCTTGTTTAGCCAATATTGTCTTCTCATTTCCTTCCTACGCCTCTTGCATTATTTTGTTCCCTTATCTGCCGTCTGTCCCATATATATATAGTACAGTACATGGCTTTCTTTGGAGGATTCAAGGCGTTATAATGAACCAAAAATATACTGGGCCCTTAAAGTAGCATCACACAAGGAATAAAACAACAGTTGATAAAACAAAGTATACGATTTACTACGAGTACGAGTTGATTTCCTTTCTCTCGGCTTGGTGAATTAAACATGTATGAAAGGTTCGTACGGTAATTCCCAACAGCCAAATTAAACAGAGAACACAGTGGATGGTCTGGTGGTGTAGGCTGTGTATAGACTGTAATGGTGTGGTGGTTAAATTAAGTGGAAAACCTCTATCTACTGAATCATCCAAACTACACCAGGAAACAAAGCACTTCAATGTTAGAAATAGGAGTTCTGTTCAGTGAGATATAGTTTGGATGATTCAGTAACCCTACAATTGACCAAAAAGAGATTCCCCCTTTAATTATTATAATGTTCAGGACTCAATTGCCTCACACTGTCTCCAGATGTATGTACACAAATGACGCTCTTGTGTATTTATATCTCTATAGCTGTTGGCACCTTTGTTGATTTTACAATGAAAGGTGCCGGTAATGGAAAGAAGACGATGGAAAAGAACCGATGTGACGTCAAGGTGATATATCTCAAGCGATATTGTCACTGTACCAGACTTTCATATGCAAACACCCATTGTTCTGATGTGTGTGTGTGTGTGTGTGTGTGTGTGTGTGTGTGTGTGTGTGTGTGTGTGTGTACTAGGGTTGTACCATTACTGCTCCGATAAAATGTTTGTAAACTACGATTAGTTAGTCTTGTGTTGTAGAAAAGTTAGGTAGTGTTACCAAGTTTAACTCGTTTAACTTTAATTGTGTTTGAGACAGAGGATGGGGGGGGGGGGTATAACTAATAGAAACACATGGTTCATCAAGTATGACCAATATAGTACAATATTTTAAAGATACTAATTGGTCACGGAATCTGGGTTAGTCTATTTCGTGGAACTGTACGTTTATGGTGTTGGCCACGACCTATAGGTGTGTATAGGTCGTGGTGTTGGCCTCCCCTTATAATAGCCACGGTAGTGTCAAACCTCTTCTATCTAGCCTATATTCTATAAATAGCTCTGACGCCTCGTTTCCTTCTATCTATATTCTATAAATAGCTCTGACGCCTCATTTCCTTCAGGAACTCCAGCTTTCCGTTCCAGCATTCCCTCCTTACTTGGTCAAGCTCCTCTGACCCTCACGTTTCTCTCCCGCATGTAGCCTACAGTACTCTTGTACTGTGTTCTCCCATCTAACCGGAGGTCTGCCTCTCACACCAGGTGCCACAACTTCACTTTCATACACCTTCTTTGCAAACTCCACGTCTTGCATTCTCTCCACACGTCCAAACCACCTCAATGTATTAAGCTTTACCCTCTCAACCACCCCACACTCAATACCAATTACCTTCTCACTTATAACACATCTCTCATACACACTCTCATTAAGCCTACTTTCTCTATCCCACCTGGTAAGGCCACATGCTCCTCTCAGGTAACTCATTTCCAATGTACAATATAATCAGTCTAGAATAGGTAACCATCACCTTACTTTTACCAACATTCACCTTCAGTTTCCTTCGTTTACACACGGACTGAAACTCATCCATCACCCTCTGCAATTCCCTTTCACTCTCAGCCATCAACACAGTATCATCCGCAAATAAGCTTGCCACCAAGGACCAATTTACTCCATTAAACCTCAGCTTCACACCCAAGGCATCCACTTTGGCATTCATCTCTCTCATACAACTATCCTAATCCTCATCAATGATGCCCTGACCGACACACACCGGTGGAAGTATGTGGATGACTCCACTGTGGGAGTTGTAGTGGACAACACTGCACCTGACTACCACCTACTACAACAACAACTTGACAACCTACAAGCCTGGACTGAAGCCAACAACGTCAGTATCAACCACAACAAGACAGTGGTGATGCATCTGTACACATCCACCACACCTGTACCACCACCGACAGTCACACTGGGGGGACACCCACTCCAGGTTGTGGAAACAACCAAAATCCTGGGAATTATGCTGGACAGCAAGTTGGACTGGAAGCATCATATTACCACCACTACCCAGTCCGCCTCTTACCGTCTGTACATGCTGAGAAGGCTAAAGTCCCTAGGTACACCACAGTGTGAGCTGAGGAGTATATATCATATGTTTATACTCCCCAAGCTGGTTCCCATCCATTAACACCACTCAGAAGAAACAGCTTGAACGAGTACAGAAAAGGGCATGTCGCATAATACTGGGGGCAGACTATACTACATACAGTGTACCTTATCACCCTTGGCATGGTCTCCCTAGACACAGTACACCACAACATTCTGCGTCGATTTAGCATACAACTGTTAAGAAACCCGAGACATCGAGATATGCTCCCCCCTTCCCTTCCACCACCACGACAATCGACGAGGCATACCAACATCTTAACACCGATAAGGGCACGTACTGACCGCTACAACAACAGTCCCATACGCACTATGGTCAGAATTATTAATAACAAATAATACTACATCTATATTTGTCCCACCATCATAACATCTTTCATTGTTGTATATATAAAAACCATTCCCATCAATCATCAACCATATGTAATATACTGTGTATTTTCAGCCTTATGGCTGCTACCTCAATAAACTGTTTATTATTATTACATTGAACGGTCATAGTGACATAGCAAACCCTTGCCTCAACCCTACAGTCTTATCAAAATTCTCACTCAGATCACCCTCTACCTGCACTTGTGCCAATTATGGCTTTCCTCCAATCATCTGGCACCTCTCCCTGCCTCCAAGTCAATGTGCTTATAAGCAACATCCACTCCACCACAACCTCCCACTCACACTTCAACATTTCTACAGTTATCCCATCCACCCCCTTCCTATTGCTTTCCTAACCTCTTCCTTCTTTAGTTCTCTCTGTACACCCTATCGTCTACCACCTGCTTCCAGCCCCATGCATGTCACTACCTGTCCCTTCATTCATTAAATGGTCAAAATGCCTTTTCCACACTTCTTTCACAGCTTCACTTCCACTCACAGTGAATCCATCCTCTCTCTTCATTCTCACGATGCCAGACTTCTCTTCTCCTCTTTCTTTTCTTACCTCTTTCCAGAATTGTTTCTTGTTCTCCCTAAACTTCTCATCCAATTTCCTACCAAACTCTTCATCCACTCTCCTTTTATTCTCACCTACCATCCTCGTACATACATTACATTCCCTCTTCCACCTCCTCTGCAGTGTTTCCCAATATGCATTCCCTTTCTTCCCTAATGTGTCATTCACTTCTGATCACCATGCACTCCCTCTCTTCCCCCTCTTCTGTGTCTTGTACTGTACCCCACCGCCTCCGCTTCTGTCCTATTATAACCACTAATATTTAAAAGTATTTTTTTTTTATACACATCATTCTCTCCCATTTCCTCCCCTAGGCCTATCTCCAGCATTGCATCCGCCAACACCTCACTCACCCTCCTCTTGTATTCCAAACCTCGAACTGGGTCAATTATTGGAATAGATCCTTTGTATATATGACAACCCTCGTCCCCAGCACACCAACCAACTCTCTCTCTCTCTCTCTCTCTCTCTCTCTCTGCATTATAAAAGGAACAATATTCATTGTGTAAAGATTTATTCATATAATAATGCCATACAGCTTGACGAATCATCCTAATTTGAAAAGAAGCCTCTCTGTCTCTGCATAATAAAAGAAACATTATACACTTTGTGTTGATTTACTCAAAAAGGCTATACTATGCCTACAGCTTTACTGTGTAGGAATAGGAAACGAGGGTGAGTAGCAGGAACACCTTGTATCTTGGGTCACGTTGGGTGACAGACAGAAAGGAGTGACCTCAGTGACCTCACACGGTCATTTTAATGTTTGTCCAAATTGTCCTGTAGGCCACTCACTCACCCTTGGAGTACTGACAACGTCGGACAACAACGCGGCCAAATGTTGTGGTATATTTCTGGACCGTAAATGCATATATAATAATCATTATTATTACGAGAAACAGATGATCCATTCATAACAATGTATAGCCTTATTAAAGAAGTAAATATATACATATAGTAATTGTAATTAATGTAGAAGTAATTAGCTGACATAGGAGACAGAGTGATGTGAGTTGGTCCTGATTTGGCAAGGCTGTGGGTGGATTAGGCCTAGGCTACCCCTCCATCTGCGCTTATAAAAAAAAAAGCACATTCTTGAAAGACCAGCAGTAGTAGTACACATAGTATTTATTATTCATTATACACGGGGAGTGCGATAGGAAACTAGATCGAGTATGTGTTGTGCACTATAAGATGATTCTGTGTAGCCTATGTTCATATAATCTATCGAGAGCTGCTGCACCATGCAATCTGTCTGGCTTCTGTACTGAGAGTGAGACTTCTTCAGTTGTTTGGGAGCAGCCAATAAAATCATTGGTGCGATGGACCCAGAAGGTGAGGTTGGTCAAGGGTTTGCATTCCTTTAATAAGGGGGTGCGGGAGTAGGGGACAGGCTGGGGGGGGGAGGCTGGGGGCGGGAGTAGGGGGACTGGCTTGGGGGGGGTAGAAAGCCTGTCCCCTTTTCCCGCACCCCCCTCCCAAGCCAGTCCCCCTACTCCCGCACCCCCCGACCTCTCCTTCCAAGCCAGTCCCCCTACTCCCGACCCCCCCAAACCTGTCCCCCTACTCCCGCACCCCCTTAAACCATATAGAATAACATACAAAGGATAGGTTTACTCTACGATAAAAATGGTGTTACTTGTTGTTGGATATTCTATGCCCCGCTCCACCAGCAGATGGTGCTCTGCAGGGCCTCTCTCAATAGTATTAAACACTATAATCACTTGTAATACTCATATCATCCGTGTCGTAACACTCAGCGAACAGATGTGTTTTCAGTCTTTTCTTAAAAATCGTAGGTGTCGTCTCAGTAACCTAATCACATTGCTACATTGATAAGTTTTGTTAAGTTTTCACTAAACCAAAAAGGTCTCCGTGGGTTGTTTTCCAGTCATGTATGAATGACGAAGAACATGAATACACTGCAGCACAGACCAAGCTATTACAATGACCTCTGGTGGCAGTGGACATGACTTTAGCCCCAGAGCCAAGTATTCAGATAGTGTTACCTCAGTATCGTATTCAGGATAAAGTTTCTGCTGTAACAATGATGAATGATTGGTGGGAAGGATTTCGGTTGAACCAAGAAGCTTTATGATGCTGAACGAACCAATCGTAATTGTTACTAATTAATAATTTGTGGCATGGACGACCACGCTAAATTAATTCTCACTATAGCCTATGTCGGAGTGAAAAAAATAGTGAATGAAAAAGCTACAGTAGATTGATGCAAAGGTTAAGGGGGTGCGGGAGTAGGGGACAGGCTTGGGGATTGGGGTTGTGGGGGGGGGGGAATAGGGGGACAGGCTTGGGGTGGGTAGAAAGCCTGTCCCCTATTCCTGCACCCCCCTAGCCCCCCCCTCAAGCCTGTCCCCCTACTCCCGCACCCCCCAAGCCTGTCCCCTACTCCCGCATCCCCCTAACCCCCCCCCCAAGCCTGTTCCCTTATTCCCGCACCCCCTTAAACCAAGCGAACGAATATGTAAGGCAACACTGATGCAACCCAAAGAAACAAGACGACATCACAGACACGAACGAACGAAATGTTACCGCCTGAACGATATCATAACAACGCTGACAAAAGGGATTCTAAGGGTTGGCATTTACGAAAAGGAAGATATTTGAACTAATAAATATTACAAATACTAGACGTCAGTATTGTCTGACAATACGGATATCCGTATGTCTGATAGTGCAGTTGGGTATTTATTGAAAGAATTACCGTTTTGCAGCAGTGTTGCCAGATCCGGCTGGGTCCCAGTATTTTACCCCTGTCATTTATTGTACTTTATCACGATTATTTCCCGGTAGTTTGCCCAGGTTAGGTCCCGGTAGTTTGCCCAGGTTAGGTCCCGGTAGTCTGATGCGGTCTAGGTTAGGTTAGGTCAGGTCAGGTAAGGTCAGGCTAATTTCATAATGCCCCATTTGAATATGCCCTATCTTGGAAATGGGGCATTTGCGGAGGAAATGCCATAGAAGAAAATAGTCTTAGAATGGTCTAAATATGTGGGTAATGAGGGTAGAAAAACCGTACGCAATAACGGTAATTCATTCAATATTTACCTGCAGTTGTTTATCACGGACAGCATTTTATGTTAAGTTACTTATATGATCATTTTTTATTTTGTTAATGACAGTCAAAGTACGCACATAATTCCCGTTGTAGGATATGTAATTACACAGTAGCATGCTCTATAAACACGAAGAGTGAACATTAATACCACAAAACACTTACCAGAGCCTTGTGAAACCAGTACTTGTTGTCGTTTCCTCAAGTCACTCACAAACCAGTTGGTACACCACCAGGCTGCTTACAAAATCATCCAGAGTCTCAGTTTTCTTCACTTTAACGTCAAACTATCTATGGTGGTCCTCAATGGACTTATATTTCTGCACAACCTTTACACTTGTTTGTTTTTGTTTTCGTACTGTGCACTGAAAGCTGTGAATTCATGACATCAATACTGACCTGAAAGTTAATATTTTGGAGTTTTCGTTATTCATGGCTTTACAATTTATACACTCACACATTTGTTTGTTTATGCCAACATGTTATAGATTAATTTTTGTCTATATACTTTTTCACAGACATGCTACGTTTCGTTCTCAAGGACCTGGTGATGTATTAAACTCCCAATTCGATTTGGTCACTTGCTTTTCATCACTTGTATGGTGTGTTGCTCAATAACCTGCCACTTTTAACAGCTCATTCTCATGTCACTGAACTTTTTACTCTGCTAAAATTATCAACAAAATTCTTCACTCTAACATTTTACGTTAACAAGTCGCGTGCCACATAGTCATTCACTTTAATTTGTTACTTACCTTTAATGTTACGTTCATTAATACATTAATATTACAGTCTGTTTTAATCGTTCAGTTCTTGTTTACACTCACTTTCCTCACATGTTTACTCGCTCTCTTTTTTTTATTTTCACTGCACAGACAATAGGCTAATGTTTTGTTCACATGTGGCTCATGTTACCACGTTACTCACTCAGTTATTAATCGCCACGACGGGTGTATCTTTGTGTTCATTCACGACAACAATCGCTCGGTCTGTTAATCACCATTTCATTATTTTCTTTCCAGGTCACTTCACTCTGACCTGTACTTTCTTCAGGTCGATTACACTCGCGTATGTCTCGCTCGCTCCAGGTTCCTTGTGTTCACTTCACGACACAAAATATGTTACCACCTTCACATCACGTGTATTGACCAGTAGACAGTACGTGTAGGCCAGGTCAATATATAAAGGTGATCTGTTGTCGCCTACTACTCCTCATCCTCAGGTCACTCACACATACACACACACACACACACACTGCACCTACACACACAACAACACATGGTCCAGTCCCTCACACCGCACTCACAACACCATCACCACACAACAACAACAATAACCGGACCCCACACTATTACCACACCTCTTTACACACCCTAACTCATAATTACCACCCCGGTAACCTGCGAGTGGCCGAGACACATGTAGATAACTGAGGAAATATCAGGAGAGGGTGGTGGTCAAGGTCGTCTCCTTTCCCCTGCCTGGTGAGAACTGACAACAAGTAATGCCTTGGTGTGGGTCCAGATTGTCGTACCGCGCGCCAAATTCGTTCACCGTCTTACTGTATGCCTTTTCGCGCCCTCCTGTGGGACTTGCTGCTATATTTCATTCAGCGTGGCATAGCAGGTAGATTGTGACCTGTACAGACCTGCAGGCGTTGTTGGGTGCAACCTGTAAGGATCTGGTGTGTACCTTAGTCAACATGGGAGATTAATTTGTAAGTTAGTTAGCTTTATTTTGTTTTGTTTTCATTCACGTTCCCTCACTTTATCTTGTAAATCTTCGACTGTCTCAAGATGAGGAAAGAATAGTTGAGTATACAGAAGCTAGACAAGGAGCGGCAGATTGAGATACAAAGCAATGATAGGAGGTGAACTGTGGATAGGGGAAAGGAATTATTGTCATCGATCCTATAAAGAGAAAATGGATACGGTAGAGATGATGAGAGTTGTGCGACGAGGAAAGAGAGGAGAAGGGCGGGGGGCTGCTCTATCTATAGTCCACAGCAGGGTGATGAGAGATGGGTGATGGGATGGGATAGAGTCGAGGGATACATACATACATACCCTTTCCAACGGACCCTCTTTTGTCGTTTTGATTATTATTGTTACTGATGGAGAGGTAATGGAGAGAGAATCAATAGTAAGAGATGATTCCGAGCGGCGGGATTTAATGGTTTGTAGTCTCTATAATTCCCCGCCAATCTTTTTTCTCTCTCACCCTGTTATGGCCATAGCATTTTAAATAAAGAATGATGGGAGGAGGAAGGGATGGGGCGACTGCTGCTGGTATTCTAGAGGGAAGGGGAAAGGGTTAGAGGCTGTGGAGGTGATGGGGTAAGGCATGGATGTATTTGTTTTTATATGGGGTAAGGAAAGGAGAGAGAAGCGGGCAGGTAGAGAGAGCTGGGGGGAATGTGTGAATGTCTGTGCGGGGGGTTTGGGTGGGGCAGAAGACAGGCTGGTTTTCGTGAATGGAAGGGGGTGGGAATAGGACCTGTTGAAAGTGTGTGATAAATGGATGCTGAGAAAACCAAAATCTGACAATACCGCATCAGACCCGGGCTAGTACAAGGCAAAATCCACCGAGGTAAACCCAACCTTGTGACTTCTGTCTATATTTGTATTAATTTGTACCTTATTGTTAACGCTGTACATAGTTTTTCTGCACCTATTGCTTCATTCGGCAGCTTTGTTGTACTCACCAAATTATTGTCATTAATATTCCGAACGATGCATCCACTTCCGGCTCCTACCTTGTGTGTGAATCGAAATATATCTAACACATAATTATTAAGATATGCTGTCCTCTGTCTTGGCTACTACTCCATTTTCTGTAGAGAGGACATTAGAAAAGAACTGCAAAATCCAAATGCAGTCTCTCTCCCCTTATTTTCCTATAGGTCCAGTGGGAAGGGACAAGGGTAGTCACGACCAAGATCTAGAATACCTTAGTCACAGCCTCATATACCTGTCGCTGGTAGTAATCAATAATCACTTCTGTATTGGTTTGATCAATGATGGGGGGGCACAGTAATGGCGGAAAATCTGGAGCAACTCAATTCCTCCAAACTATTCTAAGCAATTAATTAACAGCTGCAGGGCTCCATTATTTTTGGTATGCTGTGGGGTCTGTGCAGGTACCAAAAGTATATATAGGGTGGTCCGAAAGTCTTAAGGGGGTGCGGGAGTAGGGGGACAAGCTTGGGGGGGGGGGGTTAGGGGGTTTTGGGGGGTGCGAGAGTAGGGGGACACGCTTGAGGGGGGGGGGGGGGTTGGGTTAGGGGGTTGCGGGAATAGAGGACATGCTTTCTACCCACCCCAAGCCTGTCCCCTTATTCCCGCACCCCCCAATCCCCCCCCCCCCCAAGTCTGTCTCCTACTCCAGCACCCCTGTACAGTATAATAACATGTACCAGACGCCTTTTTACAACAACATGTAACATAAACAACTCCCCTCTCCAAACCACAAGGAGGGTCTCCTTCTCACCCTCTGAGCTCATCTATTTACCTGTCATATCTTTACAAACAAAGAGAGAGAGAGAGAGGGAGAGAAAGCAAGAGAGAGAGAGAGAAAGGAGAATTGGGTAGAGCTTAACTAGACCTTCCCCTCTTTTCAAACTGGTAGTAGTACCTGGCATCTCCAAATAGAGAATGTATATAAGCAGTGAAGTTTAACTAATAGGCAGGGATACCTACATTGACTCCCAGGGGCTATAAACTGTCTCCATAAGAGAGAGACACAATCATATAAGACAAGGCTCATCAATATAATTCCCTGTATAGAGATAAGTATGTATAAATAAATTAAGCCTAAAGAAACTTGTGAAGTCACTTACCTAAGAACACCACGACGCCGAGCTCGCTACCTAATACCACAACAACCACAACAACAACAACAACAACTACTACGACTACAACTCCAGAACAAGGTACTGTATCAGATCCTGAACGAGTTAAAGCCTTAGAGGACTGGTACACCCCCTTAATTGTCACCCCTACAAATGGCTCGTCCAATGGCAAGTGTATGGTAAGGGGTGACCACGTGGGGGTGACAAGACTTTCGGACCATCCTATATACTGCACCCTTATAAGTTTAAGTACTGTACAACCAAAAGTGTACTTCTCTATATCCCTTAATTAATGACCAATGTAGTCGATTAGGCATGATTCACCAACTCACTCGCTGAACTATAACCTGTATAACTCACTTACTAAACTATAACCTGTATAACTCACTCACTGAACTATAACCTGTATAACTCACTGAACTATAACCTGTATAACTCACTGAACTATAACCTATATAACTCACTTGCTGAACTATAACCTGTATAACTCACTCACTGAACTATAACCTGTATAACTCACTCGCTGAACTATAACCTGTATAACTCACTGAACTATAACCTGTATAACTCACTCACTGAACTATAACTTGTATAACTCACTCGCTGAACTATAACCTGTATAACTCACTGAACTATAACCTGTATAACTCACTCGCTGAACTATAACCTGTATAACAAGCCGTTCATATATTAGACCAAATGTATTGCTAGCAGCATTTTGGAGCTTCATATCTCCCTTTCCCTGATCCGCTGAATACATAGTGTGGAAGGATTTCAAAGTTGCAACCCTTCCTAATGGAGGAGAACAAAGTATAGGGCGTGGCTGGCTAAAAAGGACAGCTGGCTATTTGTACACACACACACACACACACACACTTGAAAAGGGCCCCTCATTAAGGGGGTGCGGGAGTAGGGGACAGGCTTGGGAGGGGGGGGTAGAAAGCCTGTCCCCTATTCCCGCATCACCCTAACCCCCCCACACCCGCACCCCCCTAACCTCCCCCACTCCCGCACCCCCCCAAGCTTGTCCCCTTATTCCCGCACCCCCATAAGCATACATAGGTTAGGATGAAACGTTTTGTGTGTGTGTAGATGCGACCCATTCTTTTCTATGCTTGATAAGGGGTCCCTTTTGGATGTGTGTCTGTTTCAAGTGTCCGCAACTGTACACCTGGTTAATTGTCATTGGGTAAACTTGGGGACTAACGTACACTATATTAATTAGGGACTACGTACACGATATTATTTGGGGACTACCCTTTATTATTTCATTAGAGTAGGTAAGTTCGTAATATTGGGAAAGTTTGTCTGGCCAGCTAGTAGGTATTATCACAATCATGAACCGTGTTTGGAAACTTTGCTGCCTAGTCGACTTAAATATTTGTTTTGTCTTTTGCAGCACCGAGACCTACCAGACGTACGACCAACATAAAATTTAAATACAATACGATATCGAATAATTTATCAGCGTAAAATTCATCCCAGTCCACATACTAATTATTTTCCTTCGTCAAAATAATTTCAAGATTATTTTCCGTTCAATGCCGTGCTGAGTTAAGGGGGTGCGGGAGTAGGGGACAGGCTTGGGGGGGACTGGGGGGGGGGTGCGGGAATAGGGGGACAGGCTTGGGGTGGGTAGAATGCCTGTCCCCTATTCCCGCACCCCCCCTAACCCCCCTCCCTCCCCCCAAGCCTGTCCCCCTACTCCCGCACCCCCCCAAAACCCCCCGCACCCACTTAACCCCCCCCCCCAAGCCTGTCCCCCTATTCCCGCACCCCCTTAAAAAAAATTAAAAACATTGACAATAATCGTGTTGGTCAAAATATGAATATACCGTGTAATTGAGCCTCAACTTAAAGGGGAAGGTGTGTAAGTAAAGCCATCCTGTTCCAAGAGGCACAGATACTTCCATAAATATCAACTTTTTGGTATCGGTTTGGTATAGTTTGGGACTCTTGTTGTTGTTGTTGTTGTTGTTGTAATGCATGTTGCTATATCACTACCTACACTACTAGATCGTGGTTGCTAGGATTCATAGTCGTTTAGTTTTTGTTTATATATTCAGCATTTTACTGTTCAGAGCGAAGGAGTTTAAGGAATTGGGTTGGGAGGAAAAGTTAAAATGGGATTGGGAGGAGGAGTAGGGATTGGGTTTGGAGGAGGAGTAAGGATTGGATTAGGAGAAGGAGTAAGGATTGGGTTAGGAGTAGGAAATATATCGTTTAGTTCTTTTCTAATATAATGAAAATGTGCTCCTTTATAGTTTGGTACCAACTAACGATTTTCGCAGTTCTTGGTGTTACAGTGTAGCGGCTCCATATATAGCCGCTCCTATATCACTTTGTCCACTCATAGCCACGCATCTCTACCTACGGAGTGGCGAGTACATTAATCCCCTTCCCAGACACGACTAATCCCCTCATAGGGATGCCAGCCGCCAGTTAGCAACTTCTCTTGGGATACCTACCGCCAGACGAGCCGCCTCTCTAGGGATGCCAGCAGCAGACTCCACTCCTTGTCTCTGCAGTGAGTCATCCATGGGAATAAAATACCTGCCTACGTGCGGGATCAGGAGATCACGTGGGGACGCTACATCCGGGACCATATTCCTACCAAATCATTATAAGGGCCGAGCTACTGCTGGGCTCTGGACGAAGGAGGACCTGCCTGCCGCCACACCTGCCTATCTGCCCCAAGCCTATGGACCGTATTCCCGCCTTGATCACACGTCCACTGTCCAGCCCCAGACAACTCTCCTGCAGCAGCTACGGCCCACCTACGGCACGGCACAATACACCAGCATACTCCCATATCTGTGTGACTCCATTATACCTACCAATAAATTGTTACTGTGTATTCTAGAGTCTGTTCACCCTGGGCAATGACACAAGGGCTTCCTTGACGTTATAATAGTTTATGTTGCATCTTAATATTTTGTGATCACTGTTTGCAAGAGGTTCACTGATGGAGTTGTAATTCACAATGACGTGAAGAGCAACATGCTAAGAAATATGGCATAGGTATGTAGATGACATTTTCTCCTTTTGGCCCAACAGTCTCAATAATTTTGAAGATTTCTTTTGCAAATTAAATGACTTGGTTCCATCTATCAATTTCAAAATTGAATGGGAAATTGATGGGTCCCTCCTACCCTTCCTTGATGTTTTGGTTACTAAAATTAATGACTTCCCTACTTTCACTGTCTATAGGAAACCCACTCATTGTGATATGTACAATACATTCATTTTTTCTCTTATCATAATGATTCTATCAAAATGTCTGTCATATCTACCTTGTTTCTCAGAGCATTAAGAATTTGTAGCCCCCAAAATTTAGAGGTAGAAAACAACAAAATTTGGATTATATTCCGTAACTTGAAATATCCTGATTGGTTTATCAGAAAAGCTTATTATAAGGCTAGGAAAACCTTCTATGCTCCTAAATGTCAGTCACAAAAGAAACCTTATTTATGTCTTCCTTATGTAAAAAGTCTGGAAAAAATTCAGTCAGTTAGCAGAGAACTTGATGTAAACATTGCCTTCAAATATACTTCTAGTATCAAAACTACTCTTGTAAGAAATAATGCCACTGTTCAGCCCCAAGCAGGAGTATACAAAATTCCTTGCAAAGACTGTGACTTAGTTTATATAGGTGAAACTGGGAGATCTTTAGATGTTAGAATGAAAGAACATAAACGAGATATGACGAATTGTAACACAAATAATGCTAACTTTGTCCATGCATATGACAACAACCACTGTATTGATTGGAATTCTGGTAAAATGATAATTAAGTGCAACAATTTCAAGAAACATAGAATATTAGAATCAGTATGTATACAGCACTATAAAAACTTTAACTTAAATGAAGGTATGTTCAAACTAGATCCTTTAATGAGAGCACTAGTGGTCAAATCCCTCCCAGATGTGGGGTCGGGTCCTTGAAGAATGGCCAGGTACTGTACCAGATTCTTCGAAGAGACAAAATCAGGACTGGTACAGGGGTAATTCACTTTTGTTACTTTGGAGTGCCTTGATTCCTCCAAAGTATGCCAGGAAACAGGAACAGATGAACAAAAATAATGGTTGCCTGTTGCTTGAAATAGTTTGGAGGAAACATTCGCTTCAGATTTACTCTAGTACTGGCCTTGGGAACAATAACACAGGGTGGGAGTCAGGTGGAGTACCGTCCCCACACCACAACACACCAACAGTCGCGGCCATAAATCCCTTTCCACTCTATTAGTGGGTAAGTGTAAAAGGGGTAAAGTCGCTCCTCTGACCTGTCAAACCTCGACCTCGCTCCTCTCTCTTTTCCATCTCTCCCTTTCTTTCTTACTTTCCCACGTGAACTCTCCTTGTTTCTCTTATTCATTTGTTTATCTATATTTCTCCTATCCCAGTTATCTCTCATTCATTCAGAAGGGAAGAAGGAAAATAGTTTAAAGTGAGTGAGTCACAATAGAAGAACTGAAATTCTACCATATCCTTCCTTCATCTCTTCTTCCTCCCTTCCTTTCCTATCTATAATGATAAGCCTGGCAGACCTAAGGAGTAGCTTTTCTCCCCTCCTTTCTTACACCTGTTTTCTGTCCTAGCCTTTCCTTCCTTTACTTCCATCATACACGTAATATATCTCTCCTCTCTCTTTTACCTCCCCATTCCCTAGCCGAATCTCTTCTGCCCCAGTCCCCTCTCCACACTTTTGAAATGCATATTGTTTGTTCCAACTATAACTAACTGAGAGAGAGAGAGAGAGAGAGAGAGAGAGAGAGAGAGAGAGGGAGGTTTCAAGAACAATCAGATAGCAGGTAGCCTGGAGATTATCAAGATAAGGACTCAGCCTCCCTGGTCATAAACCATACCGTCCGTCCCAACTGTAGACCATTAACACAGGTCACAAAACCTTTCCCTATCTTATTTTCATTTCTCCAATGCCTGGACCCATTAACATACTGTACCATAACAAGGTTCACCCAGCTACTGCAGATGGTCAAAACAAACCTTTCCCTTACAATGAGAGAGAGAGAGAGAGAGAGAGAGAGAGAGAGAGTTACAAGGACAAATAGCACCTCAAAAGGTCTTACGACCCATATCAAAGAGGTACCGTAGGTGTAGTAGCAGTTGCTAACTAATAGTGAGAGAAGAGTATAGTAAAGAGAAGGCTCTCCCCACCCACCTCTCCAAACCGCATTGCGGGTATGGAAATGGAAATGTATCTAACCCGGAGGAAAAAAGGCCGGACTAGGACATTTTTGTACAGGAAAGGAGGAAACAATCACTTTAACTCTAACAGGCTTGGCAGAACTTTGTCTAACTCTGTCTTGAACTGCTCTATCGAGGAACTATCAACTACCTCTGCTGGTAGCTGATTCCAGACATTGCAGATTTTATATGTGAAGAAATTACCTAACGTATTATGGCGGAAGCGTTTCAAGTCTAGTTTCCATCCATGGTTTCTAGTTGCATTAGTGTTTAAGCTAAACAGGCACTGATAATCAATGTTTTCATATCCACGAAGGATTTTGAAAACTTCAATTAGTTGACCTCTCAAGCGTCTCGTCTCTAATGAGAAGAGACCTAGTGCCTGCAGCCTTCTCTGGTAGCCCATGTGCTTAATTGATGGGATCAGTTTGGTGGCCCTAGCCTGGACTCTCTCAAGCCTCGCAATGTCTTTCTTGAGAGTCGGCGACCAGAACTGCACAGCATATTCCAGATGTGGCCGAACCAAAGAATTGTACAGAGTGAGGACTATCTCTTTGTTTCTAAATCTAAATTGCCTCTTTATGTAACCAAGAAGCCTCTGGGCTTTCTTCTCTACTTCGAGGCACTGCTTGGAGAATTTGAGGTCACTGCTGATCAGTACACCTAAGTCTTTCTCCAAGTCAGTACTACTAATTTCACTTCCCAACAAAGAGTAACTGGCTCTCTGATTGGCTGGACCTATGTGCATCACTTTACTCTTGTCCAAATTGAATGGCATCTGCCATCGTTCAGACCACTCTCCTACTTTCTCTAGGTCTTTATGTAGTTGTTCTACCTTTTCAAATGATGAAGCATTACACACTAACTTGGTGTCATCAGCAAATTTTGCAATTCGACTGACAGTGCCCACATCTATATCATTAATGTTGATTATAAAGAGTAGTGGACCTAGAACTGAACCTTGAGGAACCCCACTTGTGACTGATGCCCAACTTGAGGCTTCCCTATTGATTACTACTCTTTGGCGCAGGTCAGTCAGCCAATTCTCAATCCATTTAGCAAGCATGCCCCTTATTCCCAGTGCACGGGTTTTTGCCATCAACCTCTGATGAGGTACTTTATCAAAAGCTTTCTGAAAGTCCAGATAAAGGATGTCTATTGCCCGGCACTGGTCATACTCAGAAAGCATACCGTGGAAAAATTCAATCAAGTTGGTCAAACATGAACGCTGACGCCTAAAACCATGCTGTGAATCATACAATAAATTATATGATTCAAGATGATCTACTATTCTATCTGCAACTATACCCTCCAATACTTTTCCTACAACAGATGTAAGGCTGATTGGTCGGTAGTTTCCAGGAAGATGGCGATCTCCCTTTTTAAATATGGGAGTCACATTTGCTTCCTTCCAGTCAGATGGGACCTCTCCTGTTTCAAGCGATGTATTGAAGATAGCAGCCAGGTGAGGGGTTACCTGGTCACATACCTCTCGCAAGACCCTAGGAAGAAATTCATCAGGACCGGGAGATTTATTGACACTTAATTTACCTATTCTGTCTCTAACTTCTGCTTCACTGCAGTGGACTCTTTCTATGGTAACACCCTCATGAGTAGTGCCTGGCTCAGGGATGTTACCCCCATCTTCTCGGGTGAACACTGATGAGAAATGGGAATTTAGAATGTCTGCCATCTCTTCATCAGAGTTTTGCAAGACACCGTTCCCATCATGCAATGGGCCTATCTTGTTTCTAGTTGGTTTTCTGCTATTTACATAACCAAAAAACTCCTTGGGATTCTCCTTACACAAGGCTGCAATCCGGAGTTCCTCATTACGCTTGGCTCTGTCTACAAGTGATTTCACCTACCTACGTAGGTGGTAATATTTACTTTGTATCTCTAAATTACCAGCTCTTTTGAACTGGCGGTAGGCTGCCTTTCTTTTCCTAACAGTAGCTGCTATTTCTCGTGTGAACCATTTGGGTTGGGACATTGGGGATCCAACTGGCTTAGAGGGCACGAACATTAATTGTTGTGCCATAAAGCAGTCTCGAAATAAGCACCAGCAGGACTCATTCACCCCTTGGCCCATTTCCAAATGCATTGCACTAACTCCCTTTCTCAGATTACAGAAATCTGCTCTACTGAGGTCGGGTTTGCTCTGTTTCTGAATTTTAACTTTAGACTTGGGTACTTGCAGTGAGAACCTAATTATATTATTGTCACTTCCTCCCAATGGCTCATCTACAGTCAAGCTAGAGACAAGGTCATCTTCAGAGGTGAACACAAGATCTAATATATTGGTTCCCCTTGTGGGCTCAGTCACCCACTAAGTCAAGAAAGCTTCATCAGCAAAGTCAATGAGCCTTCTTGATTCTGCATCTCCCGTTTTATCTACCCAGTTAACATGGCAGTTGAAGTCACCTAGTATAATGATAATCTTCTCCCCTATTAGATCACTAAGTTCATTATATAACTTAGAATCATCATCAATGGGTTGGTGCGGTGGACGGTAGACAACAATGAATCTATACACTCCACTTCCCACTGTCATGTCAACACCTAGCATTTCTTGTTCTGACCCGACTTTGCAGATCACTGGATCTAGGGAGTCTCGGATGTACAGGGCTACTCCTCCTCCCTCCCGATCGGGTCGGTCTGTATGAAATAATCTAAAGGTAGGGATATGGAATTCCCCTATATAGTCCCTTCCACTTGCATGGATCCAGGACTCTGTTATAGCTATTATATCTACTTTTTCAGTTGCTATCAGCGCTCTGAGCTCATTAAATTTGTTTCTAACTGACCTAGCATTTATCAGTACTACACTGAGGGAGTCTGTCTGAACTGACTGATTCCCTAGCCTGACACGTTTCCCGAAGGCTCATCGCTGACCAGGCTAACACACATACACACACATTTATTTACATACACACACACATAGATGTAGATTTATACATACACACACACACACATTTATTTACATACATACATACACACACACACACGTTAATTTACTTACACACATGCACACACACACGTAGATTTATACACACACACACACACGTAGATTTATACATACACACACACACACGTTTAATTACATACATACACGTTTGATTACACACATACACACATTTATTTACACACACACGGTTGTTTCCTCACTGGCTTACACACACACACACACACACACACACACACACGTTTAATTACACATACACACACGTTTCATTACACACACACACACACACACACAGACATCTTAATTATATATCACTTTTAAAACATAACCAAATCTTTGTCATTTAATTAAAAGCTTTATGAGAGAGAGAGAGAGAGAGAGAGAGAGAGAGAGAGAGAGAGAGAGTGTGTGTGTGTGTTTGTAGTAGTTGCATTATGTTGTAAGAGAGAAAATGAAAGAAAGAAAATAAGAGAGAGAGAGAGAGAGAGAGAGAGAGAGAGAGAGAGAGAGAGAGAGTGAGTGTGTGTGTGTTTGTGTACGTGTGTGGAAATAAGAGAGAGAGAGAGAGAGAGAGAGAGATAGAGTGTGTGTGTGTGTGTGTGTGTGTGTATGGGCTTGTGTATAGGCGGTTCTGCCAAATGTACAGTTGGGGAACAAAGTATCTGGACACTGTTGACGGCTTCTGGTAACAATGTCAGTGATAAACAAAATAGTAATAGACAAAATTTATTCATTACTACAGAATGATAACTAATATTGGGTGACGTCGACCAACCACAGACAGTGAAATAAAAGTTATCCTTCAATTCACAAATACTTTCTCTCATTGATGTGTTTACTTTTGGGGATGTTGCCAGAAGTCACCAACAGTGTTCACATACATTATTCCCCAACTGTACATACCCTTCTAAGATGCTTCCCTACCCCACCAAACACACACAGACACACACACACATACCTCGAGAACACACACACACACACACCCCGAGAATACACACACACACACATACCCCGAGAACACACATATACACACACACATACCCCAAGAACACACACATACATACCCTGCGAACACACATACCCCGAGAACACACATATACACACGCACATACCCCAAGAACACACATACACATACACACACACATACATACCCTGCGAACACACATACCCCGAGAACACACATATACACACACACATGAACCCCGAGAACACACATACACACACACACATACCCCGAGAACACACACAGACACAGATACACATATGAGAGAGAAGGAACTGACCCACAATCAAATATAATACCTCACCAAATTGGCAAGACTGCAAATAGAAACTGTATGGAAACTTAAGGAAGAGAGCAGATATAGACAAACGAGAATAGACTTATAATTAGAGTCAGGACATCATCACTGGACTTCAAATAAGTCACACAAGGCACAGAATTCCCTTAGAGTTAAATAAGAATAACCTAAGTTTTATTTATTCCTCTATTACAGTAACAGAGGAACGAGTGAAGGCAGTGAGTGTATTTATATCCTACCATGGACCTCTACATAGTTGCCAATAATCACAATATGTCCACCCAAGCCCATTAATTTCATCTCAAATTCATTTCCCCAGGGCAGCAGTGCCAGCAGGGCTGCTAACAACAGAGACACCCACGCCAGGCGACCCAGATATACAGTAGGGTCTGGATGCTGCTGGGGTCCTTGTCAACGGGGTCCCCCAAACACGGCCGTTTAGAGTGATGGACGTCTGATGTAGAGGGGTCGGGTGTGGTGGAATCCCAATCCCTTGGCCCCACATGGTTGACGGAGGATATAGACAGGACAGATTCACTATACGTCATTGTGTCTGACCCTGGGGTGGCACTGCATTCCCAGATGCCTGCCTCAGGTTCTTTTACTTTCTACTCTTGGTTCCTATTCCCTCAAATTTTGTCACGACTAGGCAAAAGTCATTGGGACGGAGAGATGTGTAACACACTATTATGTATATTTTATAGTCAGCATAGTCAGGTGGGTTTGGACATGGCAGTGCGAATATATAGAAGAAAACGGCGTATTGGCAACTTATAGAAAACCCGGTATACTTCAACAGATACATTAGTAGACCAGAATGTCTTCCCTTCGCTGTGGTGTGAACGTTTACCTGTTGTACAGTCACGAGCACTAATAAGTATACAGCTTTAGTTGAAGCTTTTGAACAGTCCACCAATTCACCAACGAAGTAATAACAATGGAGATCTTATTGTGCATTTTATTTACATTCTCTAGCTAGTAGGAGTCTAGGTATTCGAAGCACACCCGAATACTTATTATTGCTCGTGACTGTACACTATAGTAAGAATTGTCAGTCTTTTCCGGTCCGTTAAAAATAGGATTAGAAAAAGCGAGGTAAGAGAAATTGTGTATGGTAGGCAAATTGCAGAGGACACACACTATTATAGCCAAGCAATCTACAGGATGAGGGTACGTGTTAAACAAGCCTTCGTCAGTAAAGATACATTTCAACACCATCCAAATATTATAACTTTTGAAGAAGACCTGATAATACTGTTTGTACCACCCGTGAATGATTCCTGTGGTTCCTCTAGTGTTATACGGAAACAAGTAACAGCCTCGGCGTGTTAGTTGAAGCTTACCCAGGTGAAAAGGATCGAATCACACCATTGTCGTGACTTCACACTGGTTAAGATCCCACGATTCAGTGTGGCTTTATAGTGTGGCGACCGCAAATGAAACCATCAAATCACTGCCATCACTACTTACTTCTTACACTATTATAATTTCTCTGTTGTTGTTGTTGTTGTTGTTGGTAGTGGTGGTGCCATTATGTTATTACTGTTTATATACTGCTCATCTCATAGTGAACATTAATTATGCAGCACCAGGATCACTATAGCAAGGCGATCCTGTCTTTGTTGTGTCTACGTTGGTCATTATTATTATTATTATTATTATTGTCATTATTATTACATTGAGAACTAGCACCAAGCCCCATGGGAGTGTAAGAAAAAAATGACGAAGGAGAAAGAGGGAAGATCAAACTCCAAAGATGGGTTTTTATATACTGTAAATACCTTAAGGGACAAAAATGAACGAGGCGTGAGAGGGAGAACGAATGTAGGAGATTGCCAGAAGGTAACGTACGCAGGGTTTATTAATTAGTATCGTTCACTTGAGAATGTAAATCCCCCAGTGTCTAACCTAAACAGCAAAGTGAGCAGCAGCAGAGTTACATCACGTGGTGGTAGTCAGTACAGTACAGTGTTGTTGGAACTACCCCTGGAAGATACTACAGCGACACACGACGAACCAGAACATTGATAAACAATTGGAATAAAAGGGAATTAGAGATAAACAGAGGAGAAAGGCAATAAGTATGGAGAAGTAGTGAACGAACAAGGAAGAGGAGAGATGGGATACGAGAGGAGAATTAAGAGGGTTGGTAGCGTACCCTAGTTCTGAAATGTATACCCTTTGTAATAACCTAAGGTTAGTCACAAAGTAGTGCTTTGTAAAAACAGGGTTAGTCACGAAGTAAGTGAATGATTAGTGAATGACAAGTGAAGGAAGTGAATAAAGTGAAGAGTTATTCAAAGTTATTCACGGAGAACAGTGCCGGCCCCAAGCAGGCCTGATATGTGAGTTATATGTAAGTTTGTATGTAGCTTAATACATGTCAATATGTAATCTAAGGGAATATAACGCGGGGAGCAAGCTGACTCCCTCAGAAGCTTCCAGCCGTTCGTTGTGTGAACTTGTTAATTTTTGGGCCAGACTGAAGGAAGTCAACAATGGGCATCTATTGGTATATCGTGAGTAGAATATTGTGATTTATCCGTATGGAATAGTGTATTGGTCTGAGCCTGTATTTGTGAAGTGTTAAGTGTAAGATTATACATGTATTCTGGATTTTATGTGTATGTGCAGATTGCTGAGTTCAGTGAATTAAGAACCAGCTTGTGAATAGGAATTATTAAGGAAACCGTATTAATATTATGTGTATTTGTGTTTGTTAACCTGAGCGAGTTTGAGAAGTTGTTCGCAAATAGAATTGGTTATAGGAAGTGTGGATATTACAGTATTACCTCAGTTAAGAAAACGAGTTGCTTTTGCTGAGGATTCTATTTATTCTTCACTAGGCTGTGTCAGTGCATAAGACCTGGAGAAGTAAATAGATTACCTTGTAGCAAGATAGACATTTGTAGGAATAAATAGGAATAAAAATTCTGTTAAGTTTTTTAACAGGTGTTTTTATTTCCGTTACTCATCCCTGGAACCTTCTCCTCTAGAGAGTTTCTATTGTGCCTTCTGTGTTTATGGGAAGTCCTTCCCTTAACCGTAGTGGGACGCAACAGTGTGACCCAACCCTGAGGACGACAAGTGACTGACTGACTGACTGACTTCCACTCTCACCTGCCCTACATGATTCACAGTCAACACAACAACTTTCCGGATATTCCCTGCCACCAGTTTCTATATTCTACAGTAGGATGACTTTTCCTTCACAAACCCTGCTGATGTGATGTGGGAAGTTGGTGGTGACATGTGTGGTGTTTACGGAAGCTGTGTGTGAAGCTCGAATTAGTTGATAGAGACGTAAACCTTGGGAATCTGTGTGAAGTTTTGTACGTGACTGTATGTACTGTAAGCCTCACCCGCAGCAGGAGAATGGTTTTCATCCTCAATAATATCGATATTTAATTATAATAATCTGATGTGGATTTGTATGCGGTATTATAATAGAAAGCAATATATATATATATATATATATATATATATGCCTAGGGTGCTATCCTTGAATATTGCCTCCCCTAAACTTCAGAGGGACAGATTGTGTGGACTTGTCCCTTTCTGCTTTTCAGACATTGATACTGGCAATAGATTTTAAGAATAAACAACAAAATTACTATGAAATTTCCAAACAAGTTTGGGAGCCACTGCACTGGTGAATCTAGTCTGTCATCAGTGACTATTGTGGCGGGTCTTAAGTCAGCTGACAGACAGTATCAGTGTTGCCAAGTTTGTCCTTTTTAAGAGCTGCTTTCCCACTACATCTCAAGACAAAAATGACAATAAAAAACCGTCCTTACACAATCCATATTAACGTTTGGTGAGGAGGACAGACGTGTTATGTTAGTTTTAATGTGATGGGGATGTGAGTGGGGGGGGGGTGGATGTAGTCCTAACCATTGGACAACACTCACTACAGTAGACATGTGCCATCCATGTTTTATTAGTTATACAGGGCTTGACACAGGGCTCGGTAGGCTGGGTAGGGTCCCTGGATCTCTGTATGTGTATAGTTCGTAATGTATGTCTGCTTTCTTTTTTGTTGTTGTTGTTGTTGGATAGAGTTATTTTAATGCTGCAACATTGCTTTGACTGGGTCTGTCCATTTTTGTACTCTCCCATTTGACAACCCTACAGCTGAATCTGACAAGAGGCACTGGTCACTGAGCAGTCTGACTGTCTGAGCTGCTGACCTAAAAGTTGCCACTTGCCAGTGTCTTACCAAGTGTTGGCGCGGGTAGGTGTCTGTGCTCTCGCTCCGGCTCCCAGTGAACTCGCTGTTCCTTACTCACATATTTTCATCTCTTATTTGATAACTGTTGGTTGATTAACCGTGCCAACTAGTGAGCATCAGGAAAGGAGATATATTCAGCTGGTATGCCCATCTAACCAACACTGGTGAGTGATTTAGCAACATTATATTGAACATCAAAATAGGAACAATTTCTCTCCAGTCACAACGTGAGAATTGGTCAGCTTTCTCTACGTTAATATTTTTAAAGTGGGTCTTGTACGGTAGATATCTTTGGTTAATTACAGTTTATAGTGTTTCTTCATGGTTCCAGTACTTTTATCACTCTGGTAATAACAGTGGTGTGTGCCATTTACGATCTTAGGACAAAAGTGGGGCTGTATACAGTAGCTTAGGCCTGATGAGTGAGTGAGTGAGACTTACGTAAAAGGTGTGACCATCAGCTGATTTAAGTATGTCAGCCATTTAACAGCCAATGAAGAGCTACGTTAAGATATTTGGGAAATGAGGAAAATCGGACAAAGTGTATGGTGGTGGTCTGTCAAGCCTCTCTCTTCTTGCCTTTTGTTTGCAGTCAAGATGTGCCGAGTCATCGATGCAGGATGTTCACTCGAGTCATCTCTACAGTGGTCTATCTAATCTAATGGTGTGTCTGACAAAATTACCTCTTCAGTATAACTCGATGCATTTGGGTTGACGATGTGATAATTGTGTAAACTTTGTGAGGTGTATCTACGCTTTCTCTTGCAACTTTAACAGCAACATTTAAATAAGAGGAACTGTCTGGTACTGTATGTCACAAGTTTGCGTTATGGTCATATTGTTTTTAAATGTTATTAAGAGTGTACTTTTATCTGCTGCAGTTACTCGGGTTACTCGCTTGTTTTATAATTTAGAAAGTCAAGAAACACTTCTGTGTGTTGCAATTTTTTTTTTTTTTTTTTTTTGGTGGGACAATTTTTTTAAGGTGGGGAAGGGGGCATAGCCTATGTCGGATCAAAGAACGTAGATGTCACAGCTCTTTATAGCTCTCGGATATTTCGACTCCAAGTGTTAATTAAGGAGGGAAAAGTGCGTCTGGGTGGACAGGTTTTTAGTCCATAATACGGCTTGCTCCAGCGAAGAGTTTGCGAGTGAAATTATGTAGTGTTTTATTTCAGTTTTAATGGGATTATATATAACGTGCAGTAAATGTGACAGCATGGTAAACACTTTTTTCTATTTCTTTTTTTTTTTTTTACTATGACCGATAATAATGAATCTTGAACCTGTGTGTACTGCATAATTATATGGTACTGTACTGGAATGGAAGCCTGTGAAATGCTTGAAAATGTTTAGCAATTATTCGTACTAAGTAACAATTATTCTGATTTTTTTTAATGCTGTTTCCTAATATATATATATATATATATATATATATATATATATATATATATATATATATATATATATATATATATATCATTATTTATCATCTCCCCATTATATCGTTACTATTTACAGGGTTTAATTAATAATAACATACTTGCAGTGCCAGATTTCTTCCCTCCTTCCTTCCTATTACCACCACGACAGCTGCTTTCCCATAACTCATCTCAGCCCTTCCATTCCCTTCCCTTCCCCTACATTATAAGAGTTCAGCAGAGGTCAAAGGTCAGGGTCAAGGTTGGTAGTTACACGCGTCGTTTGTCTGTTTTTTTGTGCCCCTCATCCCAATCTTTTTCTTGTATACCTGGGGAGGAGCACCAGAGTGACGCGGGAATGTCTGTAATCATTGCTATTATAGACTTGTGTTGTGTGTTCAGAAGCATGACTTTGTAAATAAGAGAGTTTAGGTTAGACGGAGCGGAACGTTCGATTGCTGCTTTCTTATTACTTGTTATAGTTGGTGATGGAAGAGCCTTGTGTGTGTGTGTGTGTGTTGGGGGGGAATATGATTAAATTAGAAGTGAATTAGAATATGATTGAATTTATACTGGTTCGTATCATAGTGTACTACGTTGGTAAATAAAGAAGTGAGTAGTTAGTGTGCTCCATTAGGTTAGGCTATAGCTTAGGATTAAACACACGAGCAAGTTGTTGATTATTACAAGTCATTCATTCATGATAAACATTTTCCAGTCCAGAGATAATCAGCCCAAAGGCGGTTGTTTGTTTCCCCTCGTGAATTTTCTCGTATGAAAAGAATGCCCTAAAAATAAAAAATAAAAACTATGAAAATGCTCCACTTCCAACCTTAAATTAATACACGATAAATACATGTGTTTATAGAATATACTGTACTATACTTACTTGATACCTATAGTGTACTGTACATGTTAAATGTAAATTTTCTTGATTCAAAGTTCTACTGTTTAGTCGTGACCGTGAGAAAATAATTATAATAGAATGAAAACTACTCTTATCTACATCATCAAAATAATGTTTGTGAAAGCATTGCAGATCGGTTCATCAAGCTGTTCATGTCATAGAGTACACTAATTCCCTCTGTTATCTTTTCATGGGAACGAATAAGAAAGCATGTACTCACACACTAATTATTTACTATTCACTAGGGTGTCATTGAGTTATAACCAGTGTGTGTGTGTGTGTGTGTAAGGTAGTACTGTGAGGAGCTAGTACCGTACTCTCTGTTGTCTCTTCATGGGAACGAATCAGAAAGCATGTACTCACACACCTATTATACTATCCACTAGGCTGTCATTGAGTTATAACCAGTGTGTGTGTGTGTGTGTGTAATGCAGTACTGTGAGGAGCTATATAGTACCGGACTCTCATGTTTGTTTGGTAACCGGAATCATGATATTAAATGTATTGTTGTCTGTATATAATCATTCTAGCTTGTTTCTTTGTTATGACGAAATTTCACTCACCCTCAGCGGCCAGGCAAATATTTAAACATCTTATTAACTATTGCCTATGAAAAACACTGAAATAAGTCTTGTATTGATAGGTTTTTGCTACTACACCATATATATATACATCTTGTGAGGCTTTAACGAAACATCAATAATATATATATAAACAAAGGCTTTATCTATCTACCTCAAGTGATGTTAATTTTGACTATCGGTTCTTCAAGTTTTCATTTCATTTTTGCTTAAATTTCATTTTCACTATCATTCTCCTCTTTAGTTTTTGTGTATTTATTTTTTATTTTTTCAACTTTTGTCTAAATATTTCGATTTTTGTTTTGACTATCTCATTTTTAAGTTTATTTCGTAACCTAAACCGGCGTGTGATTTAATGTGGTAATTCTTTTTTAGTACATTGGAGTGCCTTGATTCCTCCAAAGTATGCTAGGAAACAGCCGGACCAGAAGAGCAAAAATAATGGTGTTCTGTTGCTTGGGATAGATTGGAGGATTCAGCAGTTGCTCCAGATTTACCAACACAAGACTTCTTCCCCCCTTTGGGCCTAATTGTTATTATGGCAGCTGCGACGAGTTGTTTTAAATTGCGTCTTTAAGTTTCTCTCCGACATTCATCTCACGAACGGTTTCCCACGTGCGAGAGAGGGTGTGTGTGAGTGAAGATACAGTATAATTATGTAGGGTGTGTGTGTGTGTGTGTGTGTGTGTGTGTGTGTGTGTGTGTGTGTGATGGTACAGTCGGCTTCAGGAATTCGTATACACCACTGTGACAACTAGAAAATTTACTACATTAATTATTATTTTAACACCAAAAACTTTTCTAGTAGTCTAATGTTATTTGGCTAATACTTGAATCAGTCTAGAATAGGCTTATGTACAGATTAAAGACCTACTACCCCTTTTAATTAACCAATGCTCTGTGTATGAATTCTTAAGGCCGACTGTACAATACTTTTTTTTTTGTAAGAATGTGACTGACTAACATTACAGGAGTGTAGGTGTGACAAGAAAATTATAAAACTTAGCACTCTTGTTTTGTATAATTTTGCATTTTAGTCAGCATTATATTTTTTGCATTTTAGTTAACAATATATATTTTTTTTGCATATTAGTAAACATTATTATTTTTTGCATTTTAGTTAACAATATATATTTTTTTTGCATATTAGTAAACATTTTTTTTTTTTTCATTTTAGTCGTCAACATTATATATTTTTTGCATTTTAGTAAACATTATTTTTTTTTGCATTTTAGTCGTCAACATTATATTTTTTTGCATTTTAGTAAACAATATCTTTTTGCTATACATATCACCCATCTTTCTTTCCCTGCTAGCTCCTTCTCACCATTATCATCATTATCACCACCATCATCATCATCTCGTGGTAATTATTTGTATCCACGTAATAATAAGAGAAAAGACTCGTTTGACTAGTTTTTTTTTGTAATGTTGGGATATATGCTTTTGGTATCAGTTAATTGTATGTGATTGTTTAGATCACTATTGCTAATGTTGGTTGGTTCCGGTGGCTCAAATAGTGACTAGTTAGTTAAGGGGGTGCGGGAGTAGGGGACAAGCTTGGGGGGTGCGGGAATAGGGGGACAGGCTTGAGAGGGGGTAGAAAGCCTGTCCCCTATTCCCGCACCCCCTTAACCCCCCCTCCCCCCCCAAGCCTGTCCCCCTACTCCCGCACCCCCCTAACCCCCCCCAAGCTTGTCCCCCTATTCCCGGACCCCCTTAATTCTAAGAGTGATGACATTTTTTCACCAGACATGTGGGGTTTGGTTTTTGAGAGAGAGAGAGAGAGAGAGAGAGAGAGAGAGAGAGAGAGAGAGAGAGAGATACCTGTACTTGGGTTACAGGGTGTTGTTATATAGTTAAGCTACGTTCGGTTAACCAAGTAAAAACTAGTCGGATGTTAAAAGCACACGATGCAGGGTACGTACGGTACAAATGCCGCAGAGAGAGAGAGAGAGAGAGAGAGAGAGAGAGAGAGAGAGGTACGATAAGAATAAAGTAGGAAAGGAGAGAGTTATTGGAGGGAAGGAATAGATGGAGGGAGTGAATAATTGTAATACAGAGAGAGAGAGAGAGAGAGAGAGAGAGAGAGAGAGAGAGAGAGAGAGAGAGATTTACCATAGCATAAAATTATAGACGAAGGAAGTAGGAACAGTATAATTAAAACAAGGTCCAGGTAGGTAGCCTATATCCCTTCATCTTGAGTTTAAAAGTAGAATTGAATGTTTTAGTAATTATGTATGTACAAAACCAGGGGGTGATAACATGTTTGTAATTTCAACTTAAGGGGGTGCGGGAATAGGGGGACAGGCTTGGGGGGGGGGTGCGGGAGTAGGGGGACAAGCATTTATATATTTATTTGCACACAACAATTAACGATGTATTTGTATGAGAAAACACGAATACATTAGAATACAGTAGATAACCTATGCATTTATATATTTATTTACACACAACAAGGATGTATTTGTATGAGAAAACACGAATACATTAATTTTGGGTATAACATAGAAAGTTGGCCTGTATAACCTAACCTAGAGGCATGCTAAAGGGATCAAAGTTGAATGGCAATAGAGTTTGGATAAATGCTTCAATGCCAAGTGGTCTAAGTGGCACGAATTGTTGGATGAATACGGATGTGAATTGGTGGGTGAATATGGATGTGAATTGCTGGGTGATATGGATGTGAATTGCTGGGTGATATGGATGTGAATTGGTGGGTGAATATGGATGTGAATTAATGGGTGAATATGGATATGAATTGGTGGGTGAATATGGATGTGAATTGGTGGGTGATAATCATAGCAAACACAAGAGAGAGAGAGAGAGAGAGAGAGAGAGGAGATGAAGGATGTCAGGAGCAGGAAGCAGGTGGAGTATTAAGAGGAGGAGAAAGTTGGGTTCAGAAACGTCAGTGGTGGGGAATGCTTGCTCGTGTGTATGTATGTGTGTGTGTGTGTGTGTGTGTGTGTGTGTGTGTGTGTGTACAATGTTGTCTTTTTGTTGTTGTTGTCCACCATATCCACTAGCCAAAAAAATAGCCATATAATTAGCTTTCTCTTTAGTATTCTCTATTGCATGGGTCGTGTATATATATAGCTCTATGTGTCCTATTTGAAGTACTTAAGGGGAAATTTTATATTGGTAAATCTGGAGCAACTGAATCCTCCAAACTATTCCAAGCAACAGAACACCATTATTTTTGCTCTTTTGGTCCTGTTTCCTAGCATACTTTGGAGGAATCAAGGCACTCCAATGTAACAAAAAAGAATGACCACCTTAAGGACCCTGTTCAGATCGTGTATGAGAATTGGTGGCTTCTGATTCCTCCTGACTATGCCACAAATAAACAAGCTCCTTCCATATTGGTGCGTGGTGTTTCGTGGTAATATTTGAAGGACTCATTTACCTCCAATTTTTTTACAAGCCTACATCACAGGGTCCCTTATAATAATGTTGTACTACACCCATTATCCTGAGAACTATATATATACGTACAGACAAACGTAATCTACAACGAATTCTTAGTTGCACAGTACGTTACTATAAGTTCCTGTTGATTGCGTTGTCGTATGCGTGAATTTTTTTTACTTTTATTATTATTATTATTTTTTTTTTTTTTTTAAAGCTGCATGAATATTGATACTCGTCGTTTGATATCACTCTTTATAATACTCCAGGCTGTATATATATATATATATATATATATATATATATATATATATATATATATATATATATATATATATATATATATATATCAGAAATAAAGAAAATCTTCTTAGGAAAATATATAATGCCGAACTTACCATCGCCTTCAACCATACTTGCTTAAGAGAAAACCTCCTGCCCAAATATACCCTCAATATATATATATATATATATATATATATATATATATATATATATATATATATATATATATATATATATATATATATATATATATATATATATATATATATATATATATTTTTTTTTTTTTTTTTTTTTTTTTTTTGCCTGTGTGAATATTTACGATGTCTTATTTATTTCACTTTTTATAACATTCGAGACTGATATATTTACCTGTAAGATTTTTTATACGTTTGTCTTATTATACTGTTATAATCATACTGTTTTGAGTCAGTGGGCAAACTACAGGGTGGTCTGAAAGTCTTGTCCCCCCGTACCATACTTTTGTAATTGGACGAGCCATTTGTAAGGGTGACAAGACTTTCGGACCACCCTGTATACAGTAACCTATACCCGTGAACTTAAGGGGATAATTCACTGTTGTTACATTGGAGTGCCTTGATTCCTCCAAAGTATGCCATGAAACAGGACCAAATGAACAATG
This sequence comes from Petrolisthes cinctipes, assembly GCA_033782935.1. Taxonomy (NCBI): domain Eukaryota; kingdom Metazoa; phylum Arthropoda; class Malacostraca; order Decapoda; family Porcellanidae; genus Petrolisthes; species Petrolisthes cinctipes. The sequence continues at coordinate 136,786 of JAWQEG010001636.1, forward strand.
ATAATGGTGTTCTGTTGCTTGGAATAGTTTGGAGGAATCATTTGCTCCAGATATACCAACACTGCACTTTCCCCTTAAGTGATAAACCGTGTCGTGTCTAAGACCCATAAACCTACAATTGTTTTTTTTATTTTTTATCTTGAGTGGTTATTGTTTTTTATTATTTCTTTAGTGGTTTCTCTTCCTGTCAGCTACCCACTTCTTCATCTCAGTCACCACACAAACGCTTCCCTTCAGACCCTAAGATTGATACACTGTACTATCATCCTCATATTTAAATAGAACTCTAAAAAAAAATAAAAAATAAATAAAGAGTATAAACATCCATTGTCAGAGTGTCAAATGATACGTGATTATAGTGTTCAGTCAGTCAGTCAGTCAGTAGGGCGGAATAACTCGCTCAATTTACCCTCATAATGACAACAACAACAAACTACACACACTGATTATTCCCGCTGATCAGAGAACGATATGCTTTAGTAACATTGGGACGTACTGTACAGTTACGAGCACTAATAAGTATTCAGGTGTGCTTGGTTCGAATACCTAGAGACAGAAAATAAATGCATAATAAGATCTCCATTGGAATGACTTGGTTGGTGAATTGGTGGACTGTTCAAAGCTTCAACCAAAGCTGTATATTTATTAGTGCTCGTGACTGTACATGGTTTTGAGGGAGAAAGTATATAGCGTGGGAAGTGGGGATCAAAAAACAAAAAGTGCAATAATATTATAAGTTATGCAAGGTGATACTTTTATTATTTTTTTTTTTACTGGATCGGTGTAAAAATGGAATTCGTCGTTTTTAGTTAATCTATTGTAGGAAATCCTTAATAATCTCTTTTCTCTTGAGTGATCAGAGACACCGTGCAGACAGACACACATTAAGGGGGTGCGGGAGTAGGGGACAGGCTTGGGGGGTGCGGGAATAGGGGGACAGGCTTGGGGTGGGTAGAAAGCCTGTCCCTTATTCCCGCACCCCCCTAACCCTCCCCCCCCAAGCCTGTCCCCCTACTCCCGCACCCCCCCAAACCCCCCAAGCCTGTCCCCTATTCCCGCACCTCCTTAAGAGGGAAATTCACTTATATGTTACTTTGGAGTGCCTTGATTCCTCCAAAGTATGCCAGGAAACAGGACCAGATGAACAAAAATAATGGTGTTCTGTTGCTTGAAATAGTTTGGAGGAATCATTTACTCCAGATTTACCAACACTGTACTTCCTTCTTTAACAATAGATTCGTTGGATGGGTTCAGGCTTCATTAAAACTCACAAACTCCCACATCGAATCAATTTCCTACATTGAAACGGTATAACCATTGTGACGAATATAACCTACAGTAACTCTGCATTTAGAAAAGTTAACTAGAATTCTGTTGATGCTGAAACGATTATATAGACCTATACTTCCAATATTCATCATAATATATATATATATATATATATATATATATATAAACACACATATATATAAACACACGTGAAACATGTACACTGGATCAAAAAAGTATCGCGCAGGTGGGGTCCGATGGTTCTGTAAATGATCGCTACAGCTCATGATAAAGAAGCTCGTTTTCAGTAGCCATCGTCTTTGGAGTCAAAATGATTCACGAGGGAAATGCGCGATACTTTTTTGATCGAGTGTACACATATGATATTTCTCCACAGGGAATCAGGGCAATTTCATCATGATAAAAACAATGCACTATAAACAAGACACTTTTTGCTACGGTATGTATGACGGATGTTTGTTCTTTTCAACTCGTTCTGACACAGTATAGAGGCCACGAGACTCACTTGGTCATGGTTAGTTGAGCCACGTATGACAACCTTCCTGGCTACCCGTGCATCATCTACACGTGACAGCAGTAGCCTATATTCTCAACTATGGGGCTACTTTTTCCCTTCAGACTTTCCTGCGAGAAAAAATAATCCTCTATTCCTTTACTTTCTTGATCTGTTTCTCGGTACAGTTTGGAGGAATTAGGAACCCTTCAATTATTATTATTATTATTATTCCCCTACAACTGATTATTAAGTTTCCAATGACATTAGTTGGAGGATTCAGTAGCCCCTCCAATAAACATACCGTCAAGATTTTCTCCCCTATAAGTTAAGGACCCTGTGATCATGTATGAGAGTTGGTGGCTTCAGCTGATTCCTCCTGACTATGCCACGAAACAAGCTCCTTCTATATAGGTTGTGTTTCGTGGCAGTATTTGAAGGACTCGCCAACCTCAAATTTTCTGACTACATCACACACAGGGGTCCCTTAAGGTGGAAGTTCAGTGTTGGTAGATCTGGAGCAAATGATTCCTCCAAACTATTCCATGTAACAAAACACCATTAATTTTGTTCATCTGGTCATGTTTCCTGGCCTAATTTGGAGGAATCAAGGCGCTACAATGTAACAAAAGTGAATTACCCCCTTAAGAGACCAAAATCAAAGTATCAATCTTCAATTTGTTTTTGTCTAATGATAACATACTAAAAACTCTACAGGTACAGTCGGCGGCAGAAGTCCTGTCGCCTCACCTGCTTCACCGAGACAGGCAGTGTTCATGGACTCGAGAAATACGCACGTTTTCTACACCTAATAATCTCGAGTCTATGAACATCGCGTGCCTCGGTGAAGCAAGTGAGGCGACAGGACTTTTGCCGCCGACTGTACACTCGTGATACATAATTTCTGACCAGAGTGTGAGGAGCAGAAAGCTTCGAATCGCCTGGTATTGCTCATTTCCCCACCCAGTACACCGAGGCTATAGAGGCTGAGTTCGAATGCAGGGTATGTGTGTGTGTGTGTGTGTGTGGTGCCTGCCGTTCGTCTCTGGTCAGGGATTACGTATCACGATCCAATATTCGTATCCGGGTCTTGTTGAAGTTTCGAATCATTTGACATACTAGTGAACCAATTACAACGCTTATATCCTGTTTCATCTTTTCTTGGACTCGCTTAATACTCGATCAGGGTATTCGAAGCAAGCCTGGATACATATTTTGGATAGCGAGTGTACAGACTATAGATAATCCTGGACTATAATTTTATCCCTCTCTCCCTAAATTATTGCGGAAGTGTTTGCAGTTGCGTGTGCGTGCGTTGCGTGTGTCCCACCAAGCAAGCAAGCAAGCAAACATCCAAGCAAGCACTAGGTTAGGGTGGCAGGCAGGCAGGCTATAATTTCAGACCTCCAAACCTGTTTTTCCATTTGAGGTGAAGTCAAACTCTCTCCATTTTTTTGCTTGAGTTCCCTCCCCTCCCTTCTTTCAACTCGCTCACTCTTCCTCTCTTCTCCTTCTTTTCTTTCTATTTCCTTCCTTCCTTCCTGCTTGCTGTCAGTCATACCTCTTTATCACTTTCATCTGGCTCTATATGACCTCGCTGTTGTTGCGGCGCCTAATATCAATCAATCAATTAATTAATCCTCTCTTCTCCTGATCCTATTTTTTCACCTATATTATAATTATGGTCCCTTCATCCACCCAATCAGTCGAACCTTACATCATCATCATCATCATCAAGGTTTAGTTTTCAGAACTTCAGTATAATATCCTTTTGGTTATTTTTTTTCTCTCTGTTTATCCAAATGAAATAGAAAACAAAATATGAATACTTCTGTGGTGTTAATTTTTTTTTTTTTTTTTTTTTGTCTTCATCAATATTGTATCTCCATTTTACCTTGAGATAACTCTATGCCTTTTATTCTCTCTTTCCCTAATTACATACTTACTGCTATAGCCGAACCTATATATATTTGCTACATTGTTTTTGTCAGCTTTCTATTCAGGTATTCTCCTACTTCCTACCTACTACATGTTTCTCTCAACCAGGCCCTTCCCTTCACTCTCTCTCTCTCTCTCTCTCTCTCTCTCTCTCTCTCTCTCTCTCTCTCTCTCAACCAGTTACTTCACAACCACACCCCCTTCTCTCTCACTCTCTCTCTCTCTCTCTCTCTCTCTCTCTCTCTCTCTCTCTCTCTCTCAACGCAGTCACTTCACAACCCCACCCCCTTCTCTCTCTCTCTCTCTCTCTCTCTCTCTCTCTCTCTCTCTCTCTCTCTCTCTCTCTCGTGTCTGAGTGTGTGTTCCGGTAATTATTTCTTCTTCTATCTATGCTTTCCTCAGTTATCTCCGGTTGGTCTGCTTTCACTTCCCTTTGCCTCTTATTCGTTTCAGTTGTCACACATTTATTTCTTTTCAATTCTCTCCTCTCTTTTTTTTTCAGTTGTCACACAATTATTTCTTTTCAATCCTCTCTCTCTTTTTTTTTCAGTTGTCACACATTTGTTTCTTTTCAATCCTCTCCCTCCCTCCTTTTTTTTTTTTTTTTATTATGATTCAATTTGACCCTTTCTTATATTTTATTATTATTATATTTCCATTCGCATCTTTTCCATCCTCTCCCTCTTCCTCCGTTTTTTTTTTTTCTTTAATTTCTATCATTTTTTTTTTTATTATTATGATTCAATTTGACCCTTTCTTATATTTTATTATTATATTTTCATTTGCTTCTTTTCAATCCTCCCCTCCATCTATTTTAATATTTTTTTTGTTAACTTTCCTTATCATTTTATTTTGTTTTTTTCATATGATTCTATTTAATCTGTTTTTCTGATTTTATTATATTTCCATCCCCTACCTTCTTTAATTTTTGTACATAATTTATTTAACTTTCATGTCACTTTCTCTTTCGATGTTAATTCCAGTTTTATTATACACAATCATCATTAAGGGGGTGCGGGGGGGTTGGGTTGGGGGTCGGAGGGGTTTTGGGGGGTGCGGGAGTAGGGGGACAGGCTTGAGGGGAGGTTAGGGGGGTGCGGGAATAGGGGACAGGCTTTCTACCCACCCCAATCCTGTCCCCCTATTCCCGCAACCCCCAACCCCCCCCCCCCCCCTAAGCCTGTCCTCCCATACACCCGCACCCCTTAATTGTTTTGGGGGGCCTGTTTGGAATTAAGGGGGTAATTCACTTTTGTTACATTGGAGAGCCTTGATTCCTCCAAAGTATATCAGGAAACAGGACCAGATGAACTAAAATAATGGTGTTCTGTTGTTGCTCCAGATTTACCAACACTGTACTTCTTTCATCTTAATTAAACTGTTGAAGATGAACAAAGTCTGGAGAAATACAAATGAACCTTATATTTTGTGTTTGTAAATTGGAACTCTGAACGAAAAAAAAAAAAAAAAAAAAAAAAAAAATTAATTAATTAAATTCTGATTCATGTAGAAGTTGTTTGGATGAATCAGTATCCTCCATTTTACCATTTATATATAATTATTTATATATATATTTACTTATATATATTTATCTCCATTTATATATACTTATAGTCTTTACCAGAATCCTTATTAGTTCATTCTTGGTACGAACGAATAATATTGAATTTTATAATCTTTGGTAAAATCTATAAGTTCACATACCAATTCTCTCTCTCTCTCTCTCTCTCTCTCTCTCTCTCTCTCTCTCTCTCTCTCTCTCTCTCTCTCTCTCTCTCTCTCTCTCTCTCTCTCTCTCTCTCTCTCTCTCTCTCTCTCTCTCTCGTATTTTTTCTCTTCATTATGTTGCTTTTCTTTTTTTCCCTCGATTTCATCCTTCTCTGAACTTTCTCTTCTCTGTTCCCGTCATTGCATTCTCTCTCTCTCTCTCTCTCTCTCTCTCTCTCTCTCTCTCTCTCTCTCTCTTAATCGGCATTAGGGTTGCTTTCATGACTCCCTTTACCCCCCCAAAAAAAAAAAAATCCCCCCAAACCATAAGAGACATGGGTAAATAGCCTGATGTGAATGTAGCCCCTCCCCACCCACCCATTAAAAAAAAAACACACACTGCCTGACGTTCTTGGAAGCGCGCGCACACACACACACACACACACACACACACACACACACTGCATGCCGTTCTTGGAAGTACACACACACACACACACACACACACTGCATGCCGTTCTTGGAAGTACACACACACACACACACACACACACACACACACACACACACACACACACACACACACACACACACACACACACACTTACTGCCTGACTTTCTTGAAGGTAGCCTACACACACACACACACACACACACACTACCTGACATTTTTGGAGGTATTTCATGACCTTCACTGCATGTGTATTGAATCAAAAACTCTTCATTAATTAGTTTCATCGAGACAAACTCACTCACTTCGGTTTTTCCCTCTCACTTGCCAACCTAATTTGCTCTTCTTCTTTTTTTATATATATACCGGTATACTGAATATTTTTGTTCGAGTTGAATGAATTGTCACTCACTTATGTTTTTTCCTCACATTAACCAACCTAATTTGCTCTTTTTTATTTTTATATATATACCGGTACTGAATTATTTTGTTTGAGTTGAATGAATTGTCACTGAGCCTCGGGATTTTTATGACCTGAATATTGTAGAAAGTTGTTAGTTGGTTTGTTGGTTTGTATATCGAGACACCTATATGCATTGTACAGTCACGAGCACTAATAAGTATACATCTTTGGTTGAAGCTTTGAACAGTCCACCAATTCACCAACGAAGTAATTCCAATGGAGATCTTATTGTGCATTTATTTATTGTCTCTAGGTATTCGAAGCAAGCACACCTGGATATTTATTAGTGCTCGTGACTGTATGTGTATATATAAGAGGAATAATACACTTTTGGTATATTGGAGCTTTCGTTATTCCTCCCAAGTATATAATTATGTCAGGAAAGAAGACCACTGGATATATATTTAGAATTATAATGGTATATTTTTGGTTGCTTGGAATAACCCCATAAAATTCCCATAATAAACCCCATAATATCCCCATAATAAACCCATAATATCCCCATAATATACCTCATAATATCCCTATAATAAACCCCATAGTATCTCCATAATAAACCTCATAATATTCCCATAATAAACCTCATAATATCCCCATAATATCCCCATAATATCCCCAAAATAAACCTCATAATATCCCCATAATACCCCCATAATATCCCCATAATATCCCCAAAATAAACCCCATAATATCCCCAAAATAAACCCCATAAAAAAACAAACATAATATCCTTTCTCTATCAAAAAGCAGAAAGAGAAAGTTATAATATTTTTCTTTTTATTTGTACTGACGCGGTTTTAAAGAAGATGGTAAAAAAAAGTCACGCGATTCACAACAACACTCGAATCCTGCGTTTCCCAAATACGCGAATTCCTCCGCGTCACGAACCGGAAAGTTTTGATGAATCAAGTGAGATCTCTGTCACTCTCACTAAAAATGATCAAGTCTATAAAAATATCTAAACACACAAACGTCAACTATACCAAAGCTGTCGATCGATCCCTTAATTCTTGTCATTGTATTGGAGACAGTGTTATTATTATTATTATTATTATTATTATTATTATTATTATTATTGTTATTATTTTTATTTTTATTTTTATTATTATTATTATTATTATTATTATTATTATTATTATTATTATTATGATGATGATTATTATTATTATTATTATTATTATGATTATTATTATTATTTTTATCATTATTTTTATTATTATTATTATTATTGTTATTATTATTATTGTTATTATTATTATTATTATTATTATTATTATTATTATTATTGCATGTTCGATAGTCAATACCAATATCTCTTCTCACTCGCCTTCTCTTCTGTCTCTTTATATTAAGTAAATTAAATAAAAACATCGTCTAACATTAATATAGGTCATGAAGATAAGAAAGACCCCCCCCCCCCTCCCTCCCCCCATATTTCTTGGATAATATTTTAGGTATCATGCAGGAAGACCATCATCACTGTGGAAAATGGAGGCCAAGTACACGGAATTATGTTTTTATAAAGTGACGCAGCCAAAACACACATGGAGCGAATAGCCAAACCTGTTGTCAACTCGTCGTCAGAGGTGGTTGGTGGTGGTGGTGGTGGCAACATGTGGGTTTTAGTATATGTGTACATGGTCACCTAAAGTCAGTCTGATGTATAGTATTGAATCGAAGTATAATGTGTGTGTGTGTGTGTGTGTGTGTGTTTGTGTGTGATCACCTAAAGTCAGTCTGATGTATAGTATTGAATCGAAGTATAATGTGTGTGTGTATGTGTGTGTGTGTATGTGTTTGTGTGTGATCACCTAAAGTCAGTCTGATGTATAGTATTGAATCGAAGTATAATGTGTGTGTGTGTGTGTGTGTGTGTTTATGTGTGTGATCACCTAAAGTCAGTCTGATGTATAGTATTGAATCGAAGTATAATGTGTGTGTGTATGTGTGTGTATGTGTGTGATCACCTAAAGTCAGTCTGATGTATAGTATTGAATCGAAGTATAATGTGTGTGTGTGTGTGTGTGTGTGTGTTTGTGTGTGATCACCTAAAGTCAGTCTGATGTATAGTATTGAATCGAAGTATAATGTGTGTGTGTATGTGTGTGTGTGTATGTGTTTGTGTGTGATCACCTAAAGTCAGTCTGATGTATAGTATTGAATCGAAGTATAATGTGTGTGTGTATGTGTGTATGTGATCACCTGAAGTTTGTCAAATGTAGTGTTGAATGGTAATTGTGTGTTCAGTCTCGAGTAGCAGCTAGCTATAAGAACACGTTGTACTGTTCACACACACACACACACACACAAATAATAATAATAATTCGTGATGGGTACATACATTACAAACATTATCGACGTGACTTACTTGTCTGTGTACACTAATAATGTGGAAGGATTTTGATAAGTTCAATCCTCAAAAATATCAACTTCCTTCTGCTTCTTCCACTAAAACATCAACATCTTACTTCCTCTTTCCCTCAGTCCACAGAAATATCACCATCCTTCATCCTCTTTCCCTCAGTCCACAGAAATATCACCATCCTTCATCCTCTTTCCCTCAGTCCACAAAAATATCACCATCCTACATCCTCTTTCCCTCAGTCCACAAAAATATCACCATCCTACATCCTCTTTCCCTCAGTCCACAGAAATATCACCATCCTTCATCCTCTTTCCCTCAGTCCACAGAAATATCACCATCCTTCATCCTCTTTCCCTCAGTCCACAGAAATATCACCATCCTTCATCCTCTTTCCCTCAGTCCACAGAAATATCACCATCCTTCATCCTCTTTCCCTCAGTCCACAAAAATATCACCATCCTACATCCTCTTTCCCTCAGTCCACAAAAATATCACCATCCTACATCCTCTTTCCCTCAGTCCACAGAAATATCACCATCCTTCATCCTCTTTCCCTCAGTCCACAAAAATATCACCATCCTTCATCCTCTTTCCCTCAGTCCACAGAAATATCACCATCCTTCATCCTCTTTCCCTCAGTCCACAGAAATATCACCATCCTTCATCCTCTTTCCCTCAGTCCACAAAAATATCACCATCCTACATCCTCTTTCCCTCAGTCCACAAAAATATCACCA
>JAWQEG010001637.1:0-99729 GCA_033782935.1 Petrolisthes cinctipes
CCTACAGACAGGAAATGTATCATACCCTCTCGTCATATCTGCCTGGGGATGACGAACGAGATGGCTAAATAAATTAACAGTACCTACCACTCATGCACCTGTTGCTTCCATAATAGTTCTACTACAGTAAAGAAAAACAACAATAACACGTTAGTTTGATTTATTATTATTACTACACACACACACACACACACATACCTCTACCAACCACCACCACATACATACAGGCTGCAACACACACACACACACACACCTCCACCACCATCACAGACATACAGGCTGCAACATACACACACATATTGCAACAACACAGACACAGACACACACACACACATACCTCCACCACCACCACCACCACCACAGACATACAGCAGCAACATACACACATATATTGCAACAACACAGACACAGACACACACACATACCTCCACCACTACCTTCACAGACATACAGACTGCAACACACACACACACACACACACATATATTGCAACATACATCACAGACACACACACATTATACACGGCACGCACTCTCTCTCCATTTCTGTTTCCAATCCTTCTCCCAAGCTTCCTGCAAAACTTTGGTCCACCTCTTTCCATAATCCCTTCCTTCCCTTATACCCTTTATTCTCTGGCTATTCCCCTAGCTCTTTTCTTTCCTTTCTCTTGTTCTATCACTTATTCTTACTACTTTCCATCCACCTCCTTCCATAATCCCTTCCTTCCCTACCCTTTATTCTTTGGCTATTCCCCTCTTTTCTTTCCTTTCTCTTGTTCTATCACTTATTCCTCCTACTCTCCATCCACCTCCTTCCCTACCCTTATTCTTGGCTATTCCCTAGCTCTTTCTTTCCTTTCTCTTGTTCTATCACTATTCTTCCTACTCTCCATACACCTCCTTCCATAATCCCTTCCTTCCCTACCTTTATTTTTTGGCTATTCCCCTCTTTTCTTTCCTTTCTCTTGTTCTATCACTTATTCTTCCTACTCTCCATCTACAAATATTATCTCCTCCACCTCCTCCAAATCCCTTCCTTCCCTTATACCCTTTATTCTTTGGCTATTCCCCTAGCTCTTTCCTTTCTCTCGTTCTATCATTTATTCCTCCTACACTCCTTTCACAAATACCTTTTCTTCTGTATATTATTTCGCCTTTCTCCATGTCCTATTTTTCTTTCATATTAAACCTCCTCCCTTTTCTCTATTCCCTTCCATGTCCTCCTTACTTTCCTTTATTTATTTTTAGTGCTTCTCCATCCCTCTCTTTCCTTTCCTTTCCTTTCTTCCACTTTCCCCATTTCATCTTCTACAGTTTATCTAGTCTCTTTCCTTCTAATTTTTCCCAAGTTTTCCTTTTCCTTAACTAATACTCCCACTTTTCCTTTCCACTTCCACTTATACATACTCCACTTTTCCTTCCACTTCCACTTATACATACTCCCCACTTTCCTTTCCCTTCCACTTATACATACTCCCACTTTTCCCTTCCACTTCCACTTATACATACTCCCACTTTTCCCTTCCACTTCCACTTATACATACTCCCACTTTTCATTTCCCTTCCACTTGTACATACTCCACTTTTCCCTTCCACTTCCACTTGTACATACTCCCACTTTTCCCCTTTCCCCTTCCACTTATACAAACTCCCACTTCCACTTATACATACTCCCACTATCCATTTCCTTTATATACATCCTCACTCCATCTGTCCTTCCTTTCCAAATTCACATTCACCATTTTAACTCCCCTCTCTTTTCCCATTCCTTTCTCATTCTTTTTTTTTCTCTTATATATCATCCTCTCATACACTGTTTATCACGTCACTATAATATTATGGAGTCTAGACATTCCTACTTGCTACCATCACTTCATTGTTTTTCCTTCCTTAGAGCAAATCACTCGTGACTGCATGGCCTCCTTTTCTCTCTCTCTCTCCTTTCACCACTTTCTTTTCCTATTTCTCTTTCTTTATTCTTTTCTTTTTTCTCTCCTTTCACCACTTTCTTTTTTTCCTATTTATCTTTCTTTATTTAATTTCTTTCTCTCCTTTCATATCTTTCTTTTCCTACTTATCTTTCTTTATTTCATTTCTTTCTCTTCTTTCACCACCTTCTTTTCCTGCTTCTCTTTCTTTTTCCCCTCTTTCCTCTTCTTTCACCACTTCCCTTTCCTCCTCTTCTATCATCTCTTTCTATATTCTTTTCTATCCTGGCACTATTTTCGCTCCCTCCTCTTGTCTTTCCCTTTTCCTCACAATAATATTTTTGTTCTCTCTTCCTACTTCCTACTTCCTGAACTCTCTCTCTCTCTCTCTCTCTCTCTCTCTCTCTCTCTCTCTCTCTCTCCATTCTGCTTTTACACCAGTATTTTCATTTCTATTCTTTCATGTTCTTTCTTCCCTTTCCATTCTTCGTTTTGCCTTCCCCATTTTTATTCTGGCTGATTATTTTCCTTTCCTTCTCTCCCTCTTCCGTCCCTCTTCTCCTTTCCTTTTCTTCCCTTTATCATCTGTTCCTCTTTTATTCTCCTTCCCTTCATCATCTCTCTGTTTCCTCTTTTCGGTCCCTCTTCTTCTTCTTTTCCTTTCATCCTTTCCTTTATCCTCTCTTTCTCCTCTTTTCCTCTCCTTCACACACCCACGTCTAACCATCCCCACCAGATCCTTAAGCCTCTCCTACTTGCTTGCTTCCCTTCATCATCTCTGTTTCCTCTTTTCCTTTATCTCTTTCTCCTCTTTTCCTTTCCTTCACACCCACCCACGTCTAACCATCCCCACCAGATCCTTAAGCCTCTCCTACTTGCTTGTTTGCTTGCTTGCTTGCCATACTACTGGTGGTGGTGATGTTGGAGTCCAGACTTGGCACGTGTAGGCTAACCCTGCAGGCTAACGGTGGACCAGTGCCAAGCTTTGTTGTCGGTGGTGGTGGTGGTGGTGCCAGTCCCTTCCTTCTCCTTCTCCTTCCTTATCCCTGTCTGTCCCTTACTACTCTGCATGGCTTTCTCTACCCATATTCTCTTTCTTCTCACACGCACACACACTCTCTCTCTCTCTCTCTCTCTCTCTCTCTCTCTCTCTCTCTCTCTCTCTCTCTCTCTCTCTCTACCTTTTCCTCCTCCTCCTCTCCTCACCTACACACTTATCATTTGTTTCTCTTCCCTTCTCCTCTTCCTCCTCACCCATACATTTATTCTCTGTTTCTCTACCCTTCTCCTCCTTCTCACACTTATCATTTGTTTCTCTACCCTTATCCTCCTCCTTACACACTCTGTTTCTTTACTCCTATCTCTCTCCTCCTGCTTCCCTCACACACCAGCTTACTCTCTCTCTCTCTCTCTCTCTCTCTCTCTCTCTTCTCTCTCTCTCTCTCTCTCTCTCTCTCTCTCTCTCCTTATCTATTTTCTCGACACTTTCTTAAAAGCTCCTCTCTCCGTTTCTCTCCTTATCTCCTTCCCTCTTTACCTCCTTCCCTCCTCTTATCTCACCTCCTCCTTCCCTTATCTTCCATACTTCTCCTTCCGTACCACATAGCTGTAGTCTTTATCCTATCCCTTCTCTCTCCTTTATTCCTCTGTCTGTTTCCTCCCTATTTATCCTCTCCCCTTATCAATTATTATTCTCACTATTTCCTATATTACCCTTCTTCTCCTTCCATCAACTGTCCCCTCCCTTTCTTCCCTTTCCTACCTTCCATCCATCTCTCGCTTCCCTCGTTCTTGCCTTCCATTATCTCTCTCCTCCAATCCCCATGCCTCCCTTCCTTCCTTCCTCCCTTTCCTGCTTTTAATCTCATCTCTGCTTTCCACTTCAGGCCACCCACTCCCTGACATTTCCCACTCACCACCACAATATATACTACCACCACTAACACCACACCACACCACTACCACTACCACTACTACACCCACCACTATCACCACACCACTACTACACCCATTACAACCACCACACTGTACTGTGAAACTAACTTATTCCTTTCCAACATCAACCATACCACTACCACAACAACTAGCCTACCATCAAAGCAAACCACCCCCACACAATCATCACAATAACAACACTGCCATCCAAACTATACATTACAACATCACTGTATACACCTTCACAACAACCACACCACATCACTAATATAACAACCCTCATATAACTAACTACCTTCACAACAACCACACAACATCACTAATATAACAACCCTCATATAACTAACTACCTTCACAACAATAACAACACACACACACACACACAAAACAACTCCACTACGGTACCTTCACAACACCTATAACCCTCTTCCCTTCCTCTCCTCACCACCACCACCACCAAAATCACACACACCATCCCTGCCAACCAACCATCCAGAGTACATATCAACCAAACATCACTACAATAATCTACTATAACAACACGCACGTCGCTCTACGTTTCCGGTGTGTGTGTACAGTCAGTCACATGCAATAATAGTTCTGACATACCTTCGAATTACCAACACTCTCTACTACCACCTCCCTTTAAGAATCTATGTATTTTTTTAACTCAGGGTAATAATCACTTCATACCTTGCCACAGTCACTCGTGTATACTATCACGACTGACCTCTACAGCCAGTCAGTCAGTCAGTCAGCCACACCTCAGCTCTCTGGCCACATTACCTGCAGGGAAAGAAGAAGACATTATTATAATCAAATCTTTAACCTCATAATACAAGCCTTTCTATGTAGGCTAATGTGTTTTTCCTCTCACCTTCAAGGAGAGATGTAGGTCATGTGTTAAAATATGTATAGCCATCTTTATAATCAAATCTTTTAACCCCATATTACAAGCCTTTCTATGTAGGCTAATGTGTTTTTCCTCTCACCATCTCCCCCATCAAGAAGAGATGTAGGTCATGTGTTAAAATATGTATAGCCATCTTTATAATCAAATCCCATACCCCATAATATAGAAGCCTTTCTATGTACGGTATATATTTGTCTTTCCCCTCACCGCCTCCCACGAGAAGGAGAGATGTAGGCCATGTGTTAAAATATGTATAGCTGCCTCTCCCCCCCCCCCCACCATCCAGAGTTACCAATCAATCTTTCACCTCGTCTTGTCAACGTCGAATACCAATACTTCCAACACTTTTAATAGACTTATCATACAAGATTTTAAAACTCTATTATATGTATTTCCCCTCACCCGAGAAGGATAGATATAGCCCATAAGTTAAAATATGTATAGCTAACTAACTGCCTTCCCCTTCTAAAGTTACTAATCAATCAACTATCCCGTGTTGTCAAGGTCGAATACATATACTTGCAGCACTTTTCACAGATTTATCATTCCACCTATTAACAGCAGTCATGTTGCATGCCTTCTGTCAACTTTCAGGACAGTAAACACACAGCGACAGTAACTATGAATGAGTTGAGAAGTGTGTGTTGTGTTTTGCCTAATGATCTTTTTAATTGTTTGTTTATGAAGGGAGTGAGTGAGTGACTTTATGGTCCCTAGCCAACAACATCCATGGTGTTTATTACGATGATGTGCAGAACGGTACGGTACGGTATTGAGTTGGTATTTTTAAGGGGGTGCGAGAATAGGGGGACAGGCTTGGGGGGGGGGTGTAGGGGGACAGGCTTGGGGGAGGGGGGTTAGAGGAGTGCGGGAATAGGGGACAGGCTTTCTACCCCTCCCCCCCAAGCCTGTTCCCCCCTTAAGGAACCCTGTGTTGTAGTAAGAAAATTGGAGGTTAGCGAGTCCTTCAAACATTGCCACGAAACAACACCCCCTATACAGAAGAAGCTTGTTTCGTGGCATAGTCAGAAGGAATCAGCAGAAGCCTCCAATTATCACACACGAGCACAGGGTCCCTAAGTGCCCAGGACAGGGTATAGGGTTGCTGGAAGCCGCTTTGGAATCTCAGAGGATATGCTCAGATAACAGTATACTCCACGTGTGTGTGTGTGTGTGTATGCAGATAACAGTATACTCCACGTGTTTGTGTGTGTGTGTGTGTGTGTGTGTGTGTGTGTGTGTGTGTGTGTGTGTGTGTGTGTGTGTGTGTGTGTGTGTGATATTGTAGGTAGCCTAATTTCCCCTTTCTCTCTCTTCGACTAACTTCTTTCCTCTCTCTCTTTCCACCAACCATTACTTTCTTCCTTCCCTCTCTCTCTCTCTCTCTCTCTCTCTCTCTCATCACCATCACTGTCGCCTCACTCATCTAATTAATTCCCCGCACATTTCCATACTCCCACCGAATTCATAATCACCTTAAACCCAATCCTCAGAACTAAGCCTTCCACTGCTGCTATTTACATCTCTCTCTCTCTCTCTCTCTCTCTCTCTCTCTCTCTCTCTCTCTCTCACACACACACACACACACACACACACACACACTCTCTCACTCACTCTCTCTCTCTCTCTCTCTCTCTCTCTCTCTCTCTCTCTCTCTCTCTCTCTCTCACACACACACACACTCTCTCTCTCTCTGCCTTGAGGAACTACACAAAAAACTTACGTAGCTCCAGAGACAAGGTGACATAAAAACAAACATCCACACATGGCCCCCTCTGTGTCACCCCTTTGCAATACACTATACTCGACTCTACTCTACTCTACTCGTACTTCTGGTGTTGTGTCGTGTGTTTATATTGTATAGAACTGTGGCATGTAACTCAATGACAAGGGTTCGTATCCTTGCTTTGTTTCCCTCACAGATTCCCTTCTTCCTCTTCCTTCATGTACTGTGTGTGTGTGTGTGTGTGTAATATTTATAATACGTGAGAAATTTCTAGTCTAATGCATATTCTTCGTTAACTTAGCTTTCTTCACATCCTCCCCTTACATCGTATCTTTCTTCACGATCGCATATCCTTCAAATCTTTTCCTTAATTTATTTTTCTATCATTCCTACATCCACAACTCTCCTTCCACTGATGGCAATAGCTCTACCCAACAAAGCACTCATAGCACATGCTTACATAATTAATTAATATTAATGTGTCTCAAACGAAAGCCTCCAACACCGTCACATTTCCTTTATATATAAGAAACGGAAGAAGGTATTATTCGTACTTGTAAGCTACATTTTCTTAATATATATATAAGAAACGGAAGATGGTATTATTCGTACTTGTAAGTTAGATTTTCGTAACATCCGGCAGAGCAGACAACTCCCCGGATGTCATTATCTCAGTTATCTCTATCCAAGGTCTTAGTCAACAAGGCTCATGAAGCTGATGATGATAACACACTTTAAGATAATTATTATATCATGGCAGACATAGTTCCCAGAGGAGGTGAAGTGGTGTGGTAATGTTAGGGAAATATATAGCTTAGTATAGTGTAGTGAAGTGGTGTGGTGAACTCATTGGTACTATAATGTATACTGTTTTGGAAATATATAGCTTAGTATAGTGAAGTGTTGTGCTAAACTCAATGGTACTATACCGTATACTGTTTGGGAAATATATAGTTTAGTACCGTATAGTGAAGTGGTGTGGTGAACTCAATGATACTATACTGTATACTGTTAGGGAAATATATACCGTAGCTTAGTATAGTGAAGTGGTGTGGTGAACTCATTGGTACTATACTGTATACTGTTTGGGAAATATATAGCTTAGTATAGTGACAACACTCTTCCTCTCTGGATTATTTGATTCCTGAAAAAAAACGGACTAATATATCATAATAATTGTTTAGCTACGATAATATTGATAATTAATTCTTAATGGCATTTTACTCAGCTTACGATTTCCTAAAAATATGTTCAGCTTTTAGCTTTAGGCGATTTCTGTTTAAATTTTCATTAACCGGTATATAAACTTGCTTTTTCCCACCCAGTAAAAATGTAAGAAAGGAGAAACAAGTTAAAAATTTTATGTTCTAATAAACATGAAAAGCTGCATCATCTTTGAATATCTCTGAATACACATAATTATCAGTGTCACCAGTTGGTCACGTTCTCTCTCTCTCTCTCTCTCTCTCTCTCTCTCTCTCTCTCTCTCTCTCTCTCTCTCTCTCTCTCTCTCTCTCTCTCTCTCTCTCTCTGTTCTATATAGGCCAACTTAATGTGTCACGTACGGTATAGACTTATTTATTCATTTGACTATACACACAGAGAGAAGCATTTCGTCTTTTGTTGTGTCACTTCAGTTCACAACTATAATGGTCATGTAGGCTATAATTATAAAGCTGGGGAAGAAGTGTGTACCAGAGGCTTTTATAGTAAACACACATAATACCCTACATCACATTGCTACCACAAAAAAAAAAAATACGTTCAAAAGTACTAATATGTATACGCGTACACACATAGTAGCCTACATTCATCTACATATCTAAACCATCAATGGATTATAAGGACGTAAAGGTTTAGCGGGGTGACAAAATACACGTCTATGAAAATGGTGATATAAACAAATTGTACCACACCTTCAAAAAAACTCTCTTCATTAATTAACAGAGCGGATATATATATAGCATAGGGTTAGGCAAGCATGCACGTCAATGGGTCTGATTTAACCCGGTCTGATTTAACCCGGGTCTGATTTAACCCGGTCAGTCGCAACAAGACAAGTTTAACATTATCAGATCATACAGACATACAGACAGACAGGAGGGTGAGACAAAACAGCAGGCAGTCACACAGTATACACAAGTTCATGTTAACCCCGTCAGATCAATAAAATCAATAAGTCTAGACCGCTACTGACCCAACCAACCAACCAACCATCCATCCATCCAACCATCCATGCACTCCCTCTTCATTTATACACCTATAATGTATATGTGTGGTTAGTGTATCTTTGTATAATTAGTATTTTGTTCAATTCTTCGGTACTGCATATATGGGGCAGGAAGGTAACAGGGATAGAGAGATCAAAACACATGACTCTCAGCTGTAGTCTTCTATGCTCTGTATATTACAGCAAGGAAATTCGGCCTCCAAAGGGGATTTCCGTATGAGCCTTTTCACTGGCGCACAATAATACATTTGGAGGTCACATAATGTTACCTGTACTTCCTCTATCAATGACAGTGTAGTTTGTTATTGTTGTACTAGGCTGTCTGCTTCCTCTCGTGTATAACCACAAGGTACATTATATTATTATGTATGGTATGCGATCGTATTAATATGTTTGAGAGTATTAAATGTTTGAAGCCTTTTTAACATGAAAGACTATTTATATAAAAGGATAATGGTATTAGGACACAAAGATGAGTCAGTCACCCGTGTTAGAGTGAGAGTTAATGATTTTAATCCCAGTCAATAGCCAACTGTGCAGTATTATATAAAGTTGAATAGAACTGCAACAATTAATTTAAAAAAATGCCAAACATATTTCAAACTTTTGGAAGCAGAAGAGCATGTAATGAAATGTGTATATATATTTTAATTAGATATAGGCTAATAATAATTGGTCCAAATGCAACGTACAGTCATGGCTAATAATCGTGGACCAGGAGCAGAGGAAGACACAACTATTTTTTTTTTTATACACACCCCTGGTCCACTATTATTATCAGTCATGGCTGTATACATCTGATCACATTCGTCT
Source organism: Petrolisthes cinctipes (assembly GCA_033782935.1). Taxonomy (NCBI): domain Eukaryota; kingdom Metazoa; phylum Arthropoda; class Malacostraca; order Decapoda; family Porcellanidae; genus Petrolisthes; species Petrolisthes cinctipes. The sequence goes on from JAWQEG010001637.1 coordinate 9,545, forward strand.
CCCACCTGGACACTGACTAATTTACATGCCCGTAAGTAAGCTAGCGAGGTTCAAATATAATCAACACAAATGTACACGTAAATAGTGAACAGACTCTCAGCTTAAAAAAAAAAAAAAAAAAAAAAAAAAAAAAAAAAAAAAATGTATCCTGAAAACTACTACTATAAAGATGGAACTAAGTATACCTTTCTACTGTGTTTTGATGGGCTGCTGCTGCTGATGATGATGATGCTATTGAAAGTGTAACAATATTTCAGTTCCTGCCAGTGAAAGGATCCTAATGTGAGCACTGAGTTACGTGTCCACCACCACCACTGCCGTAAGGTATTCTAAACTCTTTTACTATCACCACGCAATGACACAACCAACCCAAGTCCACACACACAAACACCCAACCAACTCAAGTGTGCACTGAACTCTTGACTCTCACACCAACATTTCCCAACTCATCTCTCTCTCTCTCTCTCTCTCTCTCTCTCTCTCTCACACACACAACTCAAGTGTGCACTGAACTCGGACTCTCACACCAACATTTCCCAACTCATCTCTCACACACACACACACACACACACACAACTCAAGTGTGCACTAAACTCGGACTCTCACACCAACATTTCCCAACTCATCTTATACCCTCTCTGTCACACATACATCCTGCCATTCCGTGCTGGTCTCGTACATACACTCACAAAGTGTGTACAGTTTGAAGTTATATATTTTTCTAGTAAACCCCGCATCATGTAGCCTCCTTAGCCTTGGTCATATGTTGCATTAGAATGAGTTTGATTTCATTAGATTAATCCGAGTTGCAAGAGTATCGTCACATTAAGGTGGAAGTGCAGTGATGGTATATCTGGAGCAACCGAATCCTCCAAACTATTCCAAGGAACAGAACATTATTACTTTTGTTCTTCAGGCTGGTTCTGTTTCCTGGCATACTTTTGGAGGAATCAAGGCACTCCAATGTACCAAAAAAGAATTATATACCACATTTAACCCCGCAATGAATAATTTATGACTAGTGTGGCTAATGTCAGGTGATATTATTTATTTCTACAATATATGAAGTGATTTTTTTTTACTCTTGAACGTGACAATACACAACCCTATTATAATTAGCATGTACAGTAAGTAATTGGTGTAGGTACCCATTTACAATCTGAAAATTTGTAACTGTGGTTTTTGGGCTAAATTAATCGAAAAAGTTTGCAATCAATGGACATCAGTCATTACCGTCGACTAGAAAACCAGTCTGGATATACTCAGGGAATAATACATTATATATTCGTCTGTCGTTGATGTGTAAGATTATATTTACTACTACCGATACCTACAATGGTAACTAACACTCCATGATGTATAAGAGAAGAGAGGTGGCATTAAAGACCCTGTATTGTAGTCAGAAAATTGGAGGTAAGTGAGTCCTTCAAACATTGCCACAAACACCACCTATAGGGAAGCAGCTTGTTTTATGGCATGGTTAGGAGGAATCAGAAGCCACCAACTCTCATACACGATCACAGGGTCCTTAAATAAGGGGGTAATTCTCTTTTGTCACATTGGAGTGCCTGGATTCCTCCAAAGTATGCCATGAAACAGGACCATGAGATGAACAAAAATAATGGTGTTCTGTTGCTTGGAATAGTTTGGAGGATTCAGTTGCTCCAGATTTGCCAACATAAAACTTCACCCCTTAAAGCTAACTAACCCAGGCCTCAGATTCAACACATTTGGGGAATACCGTGCATGAATCGGTCGTCAGTTCTAATCACCACCACCAGACCACATCACCACCCTCCAACCATTCCTGAGAGGCTTGCCAACGTGCCTGGAGACGCCCTTAGTGATATGATTAGTGGGGGGGGGGGTTTAGGGAGGTAAATGAAGCACAAGTCACCAAGCAGTCGAGTCATATCATAATATAATATATCCCTTTCAGATTCTGGGTACAAAACTGGGATTAGTTAAGGGAAGAAATGGGGTACAAGATTACTAACTATACCACGTGAGTAGAAGTGTTTATCGACGACGTTCCCATAAAGATTCTAATGTAATGGGCAGGTGCTTTCTAGGTTAAGGGGAGATTCTCTTGTTGGTGAATTGGAAGGTCTGTGATTCCTGCAAACTATGCCACGAAACAGATCCCCAAATAGGATACCATCGAGAACGTCTGTTTTCTGGCATAGTTAGGAGGAATCAGTAACCCTCCAATTCACCAAAAAGAGAATCTCACCTTAAGGGACAGTGTGATGTAGTCAGATTATTGAAGATAAAGGAGTCCTTCAAATATTGCCACGAAACACCACTTATATGGAAGGAGCTTGTTTCGTGGCATGGTTAGGTGGAATTATAAGCCTTCATTTTTTATACACGATCACAGGGCCCTTAAGGACCTTGTGATCGTGTATGAGAATTGGAGGCTTCTGATTCCTCCTGACTATGCCACGAACGAAACACGCTCCCTCCCTATAGGTGGTGTTTCGTGGCAATATTTGAAGGACTCATTTACCTCCAATTTTCTGTCTACATCACAGGGCACTAAGGGTCTATCACACGAGCAGCTTCTTTCATCAACATCATCCGTCCAGCACTGCTTTAAACTCGTATTATTGACTCGTATACACCAAGAGGAGGATAATCGTCAATTGCTTCGAGATGAGCCTGAAACATTTTGGCGTGGTTAGATTTACAAGCATTCGAACAAATCCAAACTCTTGATACGTTTCACGAGTTCCGCCCCAGATTCATGCTCAATCCTTTGCCCTACACAATAATAATTACTTTATATAATTCTATAATACTTGTTAGGATAAGTAAACATATTCACTGAACAATCGGTAATAAGAGCTGCTACGAATCATCAGAGTTCTACCTCGCCGGTTACTGATGACCTGCAGTGGGCCGGTCAGTTGATATACTAAGTTTCCCCGCAGTACACAGACTAGCCATGACCCAATCAACACCTCTACCTGCCAATACCACTTCCCCTGCCGACCGTCTTGTTGGCAGGATGAAGTGGTTTAACTATCTACGGGGCTATGGTTTTGTTACCGCCAACAATCAGGACTACTTCGTCCACACGGAGGGCACCCTTCTCTCTGCCGCCACCACCTCACCACCATCCTTGAGGGACGGGGAGATGTCCTTCACTGTGGAGGAAGGGCGTGGAGGCTACCGTAGCCGGACCTGATGGTGGGCAGGTCTTGGGCTCACTCCACGCCCGTGGGAGGAGGACAGCAGACGTCAAACCACCTGGGCAGCGACGGCAGCAGCAGGCAGACATCGTCACTGTCTGCACGAAGACTGCTGTTGCCCTAGCTGCCGAAGGACTATAGGTCGTCTATCCGACATCCTCCTCGACATCTTCAGGAGAAATGGCCTGCCACCAGTAGTCATTTCTCCTGAGTAGCAATCACCCACCACTACCACCAAGAAACGAGGCAACAAGAAGGCATGACGGGGGAAGAGTAGAACAGAATATAATGGTGATATACGTTGACAATTCAATAACGTAACCAATGTAATGGTGATATACGATGACTGTACCATAACGTAACAAATTCAAAGTGATATAGGCTACGTTGACTGTACTATAACGAAACCAATGTAATAGTAATATACGTTGAAAATACCATAACGTAAGCAATGTAATGGTTATATACGTTGACTGTACCATAACGTAACCAATTTAAAGGTGATCTAGGCTACGTTGACTGTACTATATAACGTAAACTAATTAAGACTGTCACCATCCACAGGAGAACTTGACTTCCCCGATGACTTATTACCAGTTGCTCAAGTCTCCCCTACGGACCACAAGGACACTCACTCACTCATAACTCGCTGTCCAAAGCTAATAAGTACTATCTTCATTAAGGGACCCTGTGGTGTAGTCAGAAAATTGGAGATAAAATGAGTCCTTCAAATATTGCCACGAAACACACACACACACACACACACACACACCTACTGTATATTATGGAAGGAGCTTGTTCCGTGGCATAGTCAGGAGGAATCAGCTGAAGTCTCCAATTTTCATACACAATCACACGGTCCTTAAGTTTTCCACATGGGCAGGGAGGGGTAAACTTTGGGATACGATAATTACTGAAAACCCTCGTTCTTAATATTCTTTTACAGAGGAATGAACTTTTTATTTTTAACTTCATCCATGTCCTTTACGAAACTTTAAGGAATCCTCCCAGGGTGTTAAGAAGAAACCAATGAGCCTCAGATGTAGACTAGCCTATATGGTATTAGTCAAGCGTTTGTCCATAATCACTCCCATTAATTTTCTTGTCTAATATACTTCTTAATACATGTACGTCATTTCCTTATTGGGTATTTCCGTCGCAAATGCATTAACATGAACCGTCGGTTCCAGTATACTAATATCAATTCAAGATGGCTGCCAAATGATTACATCCAGGACCCGTATTTGTCTTGGTAGTTTGCCGAGGTCCTGATTAGGTTAGGTTAGGTGAGGTCTACCTAATTCCATTTAATGCGTTGTAGTGTTTTTCAGACGAATCTAGTTCAAATATGGCGAAAATTAGGTGTTTTCGGAGATTGAGTTGGGGAAGGGGGGGGGGGTATCTCCCCAAACATTAATTTGAGACGGTTGTGAACAATAATTCGTTCAAAACACACTATAAAACATTGCATTCTGAAAACTTCGAGTCGAAAGCAGATTATGGACAAACGCTTGACTATTACCGACTATATAGCCTATAGGCTTATTAGGGTATTTAAGTGCACTTAGTCTGAAACCAATCTTTAGAGCATTTCGGTGTATTATTACTCTGGCAATTAACAAACAATAATAAACATACAAAATATTTAAAAAAAAAGATGACACTAGCACTGAAGTGAAACTGGAATGACACCTGCTGTACGAACGAGTTAGAGCGGCACCAGTTAAGGGGGTAATTCACTTTTGTTACATTGGAATGCCTTGATTCCTCTAAAGTATGCCAGGAAACAAGATCAGATGAACAAAAATAATGGTGTTCTGTTGCTTGGAATAGTATGGAGGAATCAGTTGCTCCAGATTTAAAGGGTTGATGAACCTTGATAGCTCATTTTCCCGCTATTAACTCGTTCACTTCCCCAGAAAACGAATCTAACAAGGCGAGACAGGCCAGAGTAACGTCACGCAACTTGCAGGCATTATTAGGCCACCATGAGTGAGAATGGGAGGTAAGGGTGTTAATGTGTCAACCATTTTTTCTCTCTCTCTCTCTCTCTCTCTTATTTATTGTTGTTATATTTGTGACATAAAGAGAATGGGAGGTAAGGGTCTAATTATGTGTCAACCATTCTCTCTCTCTCTCTCTCTCTCTCTGTGTGTGTGTGTGTGTGTGTTCTTATATATTGTTATATTTGGGACATGAAGAGAATGGACTTTTGGTGACTACTAAGTGGCTCCATACTTTATTTTCGATACAAACTGCATCCAGGGTTAACTTTATGTAGTCTGCATGTCACGTGGTCAGTGGTTGTGTGTTGTTCGATAATGAGTGTGTACAGTACATAGATATGCAATTCAAACAGTAAAGTATGGTATGTACAGCTTAAAGCACTAGTGTGACAGACTCTGATTCACTTAGTAAAATATCCAATAGATGACAATAAAAACGAAATATGAACTAATACTATGTGTGTGTGTGTGTGTTACAGGGTACACGGACAGGGTAGGAATGTAGGGTACGGTACATCTCGACTCATTACTAATACTCCCATTAGGCTACTAAGGGTACACATACATACACCATGGAGGTAGGATTATAACTCGTATCACACACACACACACACACACACAAAACCATTCCAGGAACACCTGAGTCTCCAGTGCGGCTCTTGGTCAGGATATTAAACTCTGAGATTTATTTGGAAGACAGGAGGTGAGAGTGGGGTAGAAGGCTGAGGGGGAGGGAGAGGAGGGAGAAGCGGGGTAGAAGGCTGAGGAGGAGGGGTAGAAGGCTGAGGAGGAGGGAGAGGAGGGAGAAGCAGGGTAGAAGGCTGAGGAGGAGGGAGAAGAAAATGTAAGATATCATGGAGGGCAATAATGAGGATGAATATTACTACTGTACCATTATTCTTTTATGGATACAAAAATAGCATAAAACTTCTGCAAAGAACTCATCTCCCAAAACAGAAAATATATTATAATAAAACTTGAGACAGGATGCACATAATCATCGTTACGGTATTACATATTGTTAAATAGAGATAACTATGGAAAGTTTCCTCACTTAACAGAACCCGGTATATGCTATCTACATAACAACGTTATTTTTAATTATATCAGAAATATAATTATCAGTAGTTAGAGATAAATCAGAAATTCGCAAAAACACATCAGTAATTAATGAGGGTAACTATAGTAGTACAGTATATATTGGCTGTTAACATTAAATATCTGGTTAACAATATTAATGATTAACATTTCTGTGTATATATATATTGCATTGCTATAAACAATATACAAAACTGATATGTGGTGGATTCTTCATTATTGGGGGTGCCAACCCTCTGACTTTTTACCCCATATCCAATGCACTATAGCCTATCTCAAGAAGTCACCTTGACCAACCAAGAGATCCCAATTGGTTTCTGATCTTACCCAAATACAAACTTGACGAAAGTGCTCATTAGCCTGTGTCTCATAAGATATCAATTTCCAGGTCTTACATAACTGCAAATAAAATTAAAGCAGTGCGACAAATGCCACGGAAAATAATAGTTTACACTAAATATATATAACCCGTTACTGCTAAAATTGTGGCAAAAAGTATTGCAAGGAAGCTGGGTAGCCCATAATCTACAGTAAACTGCCCATCATGCATTTTCTCCATGTCCAAACCATCTCAATATCTTACCGTTTGCTTCGCCCCTCACTCGATACTAATTGCCTATTCAGTTAGTCCACATCTTGCAAACACATTTTTATTTCTTTCCCCATCCCTCCTCATCAGGTACCGGTAACTCCTTTCCACTAAACGCATACTGTACTGTACCGTGTTTTATCAAAGTGTTTTTCTGTTTTCTCAATATTTCCATAATTTCCATGGGTGTGTGGAGGGTTGAGAGAGCCCACTCACAAGGATCACATGACTCATGCACACGCACATAACACTAGTGTACCACCCTGGAGAGGCACACTTTAACTACCGTATCTGATTCCTGTGCTGCTGGGCTTTGTCCCTCCATTCTCAACAGCACCTGTCACCACTGAATGATTTTAATGACCTGTGAGAATTCCAATTTTCTACTCTTATGGCTAGTTATCGATACAAAATCAGATAATCATGTTACTTATATATTTCACAATATCCTTGGCCAGTGGTGGTTAAACAGTCGAACACAGTCTACCAGTTGATCACGACCAGTTGTTTGGTCGATCGTGGTCAAAATCTCTAGGGAAAACTAAAGAGGCAATTTCAGCATATAAAGCAGCTTGAGCCAGTCTTAGTTTTTAAGTAATTTCCATTTGCTGGAGTTGACAATGAAGGAATTTTTGCAGCTATCTCCTCTATGTTCACTATGAATGTGTCAGTTTTGGAGGAAGAAATATTAAAGTTCCAATCTGATATTCCTCTGAAGAAGAAATTCTGAAAATAAATTCTGGAATCTACTCTATGAAGAACAGTATCCAGGACCGAGATCAAAGATTTTCGGCTGACAGCATTTTTCGGGTCAACTTACCTCTGCGAAGAAGTCTTTTCCCAGATGAATTAAATCAAAATAACAATGCCATCTGACTGAAGAACATTTAAAATACTTTTTTTTATTTGTGCTTAGTAAATATGAACTCTCTTCTAGGCAATTATCACAAGATACAGTATGCTGTGTTATGCATCAACTTCACAATAATAAGGTTAGTGAAGTACACCTTTAGTTATGGTACGGTAAAATTATGATACAATTTAGGATGAAAACATAACTTTTTAATATATGAAACAACTGTACTTTCATATGTTTGATATTATGCAACTTCCTAATATTAATATATAATTATAATGACTATGTGGTATGGTAGATCGCAAAAGATCGTCTGTCTTCAAAGTTGATCACCAAGTCCAAAAGTCTGGCCATCCCTGTCCTAAGCTCTCCCCAAGCTTGATGAATAAGTGGGTTAGGATTATCTTTAAATTTCTGTATGAACTCGTCAATATTAATCAAAATACACCACCAAAAATAACATTGGTTACCTTTGGGGTGATTTGTCTGAGAGTAAAGATTTATCCCTGGCTACTAAGTAGGCTGGTTCCATTTAAAAAACATTTTCCTGTTTAGTTTTACCAGACAATAATATACAAGCTTTTGAATAACACAATAAAATAACCTACAACAGCAAAAAGACTTAAAGACTTCCTGGACACCAAAATGTTACTGGTCCTCACCATATTAGTAAGTGCTAAGTTAAGATATGTGAATTTGCACATTTTGCTTCTATAAATGGCTAATTACCATTGCTTTAGGGCTTCCCTCCTCTTAGTTTACAGACTCAAGTTTTCACTCTTCACACCCATCATATTGCCTCCATATAACTACTTCATTCTACTTTTCTCTGCTATTTTCTGAAGCAATGTTATGATCTAAAATCCCTTAAAATTACATTCTCCACATAATATTTACGTACGGTAGCAATACTCTCTAAGAACACAGTGACATACAAGGAGATATAAATAAGGAGATATAACTAAGTAACTGTGATCCTCTCCTTGTATTGAGATATATTTACAGAGATATATATTTACGTAGCAATACTCATCAACAACAATACATAGTGACATACAAGTAAGTTAGATAATATAACTAGTTAACTGAGTTCCTCTCCTTGTACTAAGATGCCTGGTAATATTTTCCTTTGGTTACTGACACCATTATATTATTTTCTATTATTTCACTGGCCTCGTACTTTACCTTTTGCTTGTGGAGGCGGTGGTAGGACCAGAAAACTCCAACAGTTATAGTAAATCCTTGAGGCTGTGTCACAAGAGCTATGTCAGACCACCCTTACACTACCAAGCACAACAAATGACTGCAGAATAAACATAAAAAGATATAAGTACCACCACTACCATCAAAACAATCGAAATATAATAAAAGAACATCACATTATAGACTCTAAGATGACAGATTGCTAGAAACTATAAGTGTTTGGGAGATTGGAATCTATACTTTTTGTGGGATCCTTTACATTTTACCAGCTGACATGAGTTATATCTGAGGATTATAAAATATTATCATGAAGATAAAAAAAAAAAAATTAGGTTTGATATCAAAGTTATATGTTTTAATTTTGAATTCTTCTGGTAATGATTACCTTGATCTTGCGTAACTCGTACATACAACAGCAAAATTTTGGATTTATACAATGATTAGTAGGATGGGAAATATGCATATCAACTACATTCTAGATAATGAGACAGGTGGATAAATTTTACACGAAATTTGCCTCATTTCCCTTCAACTTACTCTACAACATCTACTCCACAACTTCTACGTATCTTCAACCTCATGTGGTCTCATCATCTCCCCAGAAAAGAGCAGAATCTTTTCCTCCCGCAACCTGAGAGCATTGCAAGCATTCACCATGGGTGGAAATATTATACCACATTGCACCCAGTATACATACTTAGGTGCACCAGTTCGGATCACCCCAGCAATACCTGCACGTCAACGTACTCATCCCCTTGTGAAAAGCCTTCTTGACCACCTGGAGCCTCGCTTCGCCCCCATAAAGTGGCTTGCCAACAATGCCACAGGTGTTTCCATCCCAGTGGTGAGAACCCTCTACATCCTACTGCTTCGGTCAGTGGTTGACTATCTGTCCCCTGCCCTTTGTCAACTTCCTAGAAAAGCACTCGAGCCACTTGAAAAGTTCCAGAATCGAGTCATGAGGTTTATCCTGGGGTGTTCTCTCTCAACCCGTATTGTGAATATGCAGTTAGAGCTCAACCTGTCCCCACTTGTAGAGCGGATTTATGCCAATGTTACATACTTCAGTGTTAAATGTCTTCACTACCCTCATCTGGCTCCACACTTCTCTACTGTCATCAGAACATCACTCGACCCAGACACACCCAGACTCCCACTCCGAGCAGGTGGCCATAACCTTGTCAAAGTAGTGAGTGACAATCTTCGTGGCCCTAACTTCAACATACCTGAGCAGGCAGCTGTCCCTGACCTACCACCCTGGCGGGTTCCTCTCCCCACTGTCACACTTACACCGACCTCAAAGAATGTCCATCCCCCCCTGCAGAAACAGTTAGCCCTGGAGACCATTGCCAGTGTGTCCACGTCAGTTCCTGCAGCACACCACATCTATGTAGATGGTTCTGTACAGGCAGATGGGAGGGCAGCGTGTGCTATGTTCTCCCCCACCATGGAGCCACCGGTGCAGGATGAGTGGATCGGCCGCAGACTACCCAATTCATCGAGCTCCACTTACTGTGAGCTTCATGCCATCTTGGATGCCGTGACTCTCCTTGTTCAACGAAGAAAGAATGGGGTAATAATTTGTGACTCCCAGTCTGCTCTTCAGGCCCTTTCCTCACCAAGACCTGTGTGTAGCCGTGTTGTGCGAGATATCCTGTGTCAACTAGCCCACGCCCATGATGTCTCACTGGTCATGTCATTTGTATGGATGCCCTCCCACATTGGACTGGCTGGGAACGACATGGCAGATGGTCTTGCCAAGGCGGCCTGCATGCTGGATGTGGGTGACATGGCTGCTGAGCCCTCCCTCCGATGCCAACGAAACACCATCTACTCAGCTGGGTTTGCCATGACAGTACAGCGCAGGGATGCAGAGAGGGCCAACAGTGTGTCCATACAGCACCATGACCACTTTCTTTACACCCGCTACAAGTACCGCAGACGTGGGCTAATGGTGCGTAGACACAATGTGGTGAGTGCTCGGCTAAGGCTGGGTTATCGGCCCCTGTGGCAGGTTGCCCAAACTCTAGATATGCCACACTACTCCTCCTGTAAGCTGTGTAACAGACCTAATGCCAACACCCTTGACCACTATTGTCTTCAGTGCCCCACAGTGAGAGATCTAATGCCACAGGGACAGACACTAGTACAAATATGTAAATACCTGTTGAGTGATGACAACCTTGAGGTGATGCTTACTCGCCATCCAAACTTTGGTGGCTGTTAATTGTAGTTTTCTGTACATTACTCATGGAAGTGCTTTTATTTATATATATTTATATGTGTATATATATATATGTATGTGTAGAATGATGTGTATGTGTGTATATCCTGAGAAGTACAATATCCAGTATGGTATTTTCATGTACAGTACTGTACAGTATGGTATTTTCATGTACAGTATTGTACATGCATGTATGTAATATTTTTCTTTTGTGAAATGCCAACATTGTGTTCACTCTCTATTGTCTGCAACATATATTATATTATAATAATACCTTGCTTCCTTTAATTTACACTGTGTTAGCTTTATATTCCATTGATATTGTAATTATTGCTCCCTTTAAACTGTCATTCAATGTATTCTATTATTGATTCATTATTGCTGCTAAATTTAATTATTATTGTTTCATTATTACTGCTAAATTTTACTATTGTTTCATTATTGCCGTTATATTTTATTTTTATTGCAATATTATTATTATTATTGTCTCATTACTGTTACTGTAATCTTATTATTTTTATTTCATTATTGCTATTATTCATTATTGCTACTGTATTTTATTATTATTGTTTCATTATTGCTATTATTCATTATTGCTACTGTATTTTATCATTTTTGTTTCATTATTGCTATTATTCATTATTGTTACTGTAATCTTATTATTTTTTTTTCATTATTGCTATTATTCATTATTGCTATTGTATTTTATTATTATTGCTATTATTCATTATTGTTACTGTAATCTTATTATTTTTGTTTCATTATTGCTATTATTCATTATTGCTATTGTATTTTATTATTATTGTTTCATTATTGCTACTGTTCATTATTGCTATTGTATTTTATTATTATTGCTTCATTATTACTACTGTAACTTTATTATTATTTTTGCTTCATTATTGCTATTGTAATTTTATTATTATTTTTGTTTCATTATTGGTAAGTTACTGTAATTTTATTATTATTATTGTCTCATTATTGCTATTGTAATTATTATTGTTTCATTATTGCTACTCTTTATTATTGCTACTGTATTTTATTTTTATTGTTTTATTATTGCTACTATGTTATTATTTTTTGTTTCATTATTGCTGGTATATCTTAATACTGTTTCATTATTGCCATTTTATTTGTCATTCAATGTATATGATTATTGTCAAACTATTGTTATTATGATTGGCACCCAATGGGTGTAATAAAATTATCAAAACAAAACCACAGCACAAGTGTCTGCAACCAAGCCCTGGGAGGCTCGCATAATATATGTAGTGAACAATTTACCATTGTAGTATAACATGATATACTAACATTGTTTCAAATTTGCGTTGGTAGAAATAATAGCTCTAAATGGCAATCAATAGCAAAATTAGCGGGTAATTCTCCTTTCCTAATAGAAGAAGCAAATCCTTTCAACTTCCAAGGGTGATAATAGAGTTTACCCTACAAATATATGATTTTCTCTTTCACTTGTCTGACAAACATTGAAACTATTAGATGAGCAAGTGAACCCATTAACTATTATCTTGCATTGATAATAAGCCTCTGATTAATTATATATAAGCTTGAAAATGTCTCGTCTTTTTAACATTTTCCTGCTCATTTTGGGACTGTAGAGTAAAGTAGAAAAGCGCTAAATTCGCTAACAAGTCAAAATTAGCAATATCAAGTTGGCAACACTGACGACAACAACAACAACAAACATGAAGATGGGCTTGGGGGGCGTATCTCAATCATAAATACCCACTTTAATTATGAAAAGTAAGTTAAAATGACCTTCCTCATACCATTAGGAGCATTCATTAATATATTTCCTGTCATGAAAAGCATTATAAGTGTCTGAAATAAGGTTAAAATAAAATTAAATGAGGTTGAAATATATGGGAATGGTTGTGTTAAGTTATACTGTATTCGTTATTCAGGGTCTTTAAGTAATTTAGTAAGTGTATATACCACTTTATAAAAAGAGAGGAGACCTGAATAACTGACGGTAAAAATGGTTCATCTACCTATTGTTACCTAACGTTACCATCCATGTTCTGATAGGACCTTTTTGGGTATTTATTGAAAGAATTACCGTTTTGCAGCAGTGTTGCCAGATCCGAGTGGGTCCCAGTATTTTACCCCTGTCATTTATTGTACTTTATCACGATTATTTCCCGGTAGTTTGCCCAGGTTAGGTCCCGGTAGTCTGATGCAGTCTAGGTTAGGTTAGGTCAGGTCAGGTAAGGTCAGGCTAATTTCAAAATGCCCCATTTGAATATGCCCTATTTTGGAAATGGGGCATTTGCAGAGGAAATGCCATAGAAGAAAATAGTCTTAGAATGGTCTATATAAGTGGGTAATGAAGGTAGAAAAACTGTACGCAATAACGGTAATTCATTCAATATTTATCCCTTTTTGCTCGATCAGACCTCACCTCACCTCACCTTGAAAAATAGGAAGTGGAATTTTAATAATGTGCAGTAATAGTGAATAGCTTCATTGTCTTATGATTATTAACCAAGAGTTCAATTTCCAGGTGGGGTAAGTTGCTTATATTGTAGTACAGTATATCGTATTTTACCACAATGTAATGAAAGCTATTATACTCATTATGTATAGTGCTGGAGTTATTTATTGAAACTGAGATTGTATAGTGATAGTAGTATCTTCTCCAGGAGTTGAGCATGTGAAAGCAGTCCAGGTCAGTCGTCAAGATGCTGGAGGAGCGGCCAGGGTTTCGCAAGCGTGTTGGTTCAGCTCGACTAAGTGCCTCAAGAGTAGGATCAGCTCGACAGCTTGGTAGTCGCGGTGGCTCATCTCGGCAGGCTGGCGGTCGAATTGGATCGGCTCGGCCTTCTTCAGACATCCGGCGCCCTAAGCTTCACACCGGTCGACCAGCCTCGGCACCACCTGGACATGTTGCTACCTATACTCCAACCAGACCCCCACCTGTATCAACACCAGGATTTGTTAAAGTTAAAGATGTTGGTCACCTCAACCTTAAGGTGGAAGGAAAGTCAGTAAGTTATTACACGTGTACTTCTGTGTTCCTTTACAATATACAGTAGTTAGGTTATCAGCTCCTTTATCACCTTTCATCTTAATGTTCATCCTCCTCACGTTCCCAACTCTAGTTTTAATCATTTTCAACATAATGAATATCTCACATGAAATACTTGTTCAGTACCGGTACTATTTTTTACATATACAGTACACTAGCTCCAAAAAATATTAGTCAGTATTGTAGTCTGAAAATTTTGAGACCAGCGACGATATCTATTGGGATGTGTCAGTTGTCCATGATGCATGATGGCAGCCCAGGTAATCCTGGTATTGATAATATGGATGGTGGAGTGGGAGGTTATGAGGATACATGTCACAGTGAAATGTATCTTATCAGATCCGGAGTGTGGCATACAGCAGTGGCCAACTACCCCAGCCAGTGAGCCGGGGATCATTGCGTGTGGTGTCCAGTCATGGACATTCAATCCAAGGCAGGTCCAGGCAGGTGCGTACTGTTAGCAACACCTTTGGTTACCACTGTTATATAGCACATTATTTATTCTGTAAAATTCCTGTCTAACAGCCTTATAGCACATCATAATGACCTGATCTTTAGATACTGGTTTACTGTAATACTGTACATTGTATTTACAACAAAAATACTAGGTTTATATATGTACAGAAACTGTGAACCTATGTTCACTGCCAGGTCCATATACAGTATATGGCCTGGCTTACAAAGATGGCAAATAGGGTATAGATGAACATGGTGTCTTCAGACATCTGTATAAGAGTGATGAAGGGGAGAGTGAGTGACATAGGTGCAAGAATGAATGAGACATCAGAGCTATAGATTGATAGATAGAATTTTATTCTTGTATTATCAAATTCCAGTTCATCTCAAGTTATGAGGCTGGAAGTGATTCTGAGAGCTCAAGCATGATGGGGTTTGGTACCACTTATACCCTCCCCCTCAATCCCAATCATCCCATCAACTACAGCAACACAATAGCCAGCCAGCAGAGTGATCGCAGTGATGTGACACATGGGTTTGGCAACACCTACACCAAGGAAGAGCACAGACTGGATGAAACCTATACTCAACCATCATCAGCAGGGGAGAATTTTAACTTTCTGAACAGATCTGACAGAGTCTCTCCTGATGGAAAAACAGAGAGATCAGACCAGATCTTTCAGTTGGCAAATTTACCCATTAGTTTCTTCATTCAAGAGCATGAACAGCAGACGCCTTCCACAGATGAATCCCGGGATAGTTTTGCACTTGGAGATGCTATGTATAATGTGAGGCCACAGCACTTGTGTAGGAATATGGATGCCAAGATAGCAGAAGCACACAGCATTCCACCAAGGAGCAAAAGTGGAGATCTTGGGAAGAGAGATATAGACACCACTTCCAATGATGGATCAGAGAGCACTGTGATGAGCTTGGGGCAGAAGATACAAATAATGGCCAAATCTCCAGAGTGCAGGAGGTCAGAGGAGAACTGGGACTCTGAGTGGAAGCAGCTTCTTAAACAGAATCATGAGCTTCTATTGAAACTGTCTAGCAGAGAAGATCATCCTCCAGAGAGCATGGCAGATAGTAGCAGAAATATTGAGGTTCATGACAGTGGTGTACAGACTGTGACGTACATTAAAAATGAAGGGGAAGTAGAAGTAAAGGAGAAGGTTGAGGAACAGGAAACCCCCAGATCACCAGAAGAAAAATTATCTTTTGATTCAGATCCAATAGAAGCAATTTTTGAGTCAAAACATGGTGCGGGTGAGGATGTGCATGCCCCTGTGGAGTCTTATGTGCCTTCAAAGAGTCCAGAGTGTGTACTGGAAGACATTCTGGAGGAATCAAGCAACAGTGATAAATCCTCACCTAGAGTCAATGAGAAGGACAAGAGGGCAGATTTTGACAGCAATATCAGTAGAAAATCTGATGAAAATTATGTAAACACAAGTCAATGCTTTCCTCCTGCCTGTGATTTCTTTAAGAATGATCTATTTTATAGTACAACTGAAATGCCATCCTTACAGCCATCCTCTCCAGAACCATCATTAAAGCTTTCATCTATTTCACCTGGGAAACCACTTGATCCTTCTTCCTCGGACTTTTCCTGTACTGCTGACCTGCCCACCTATCACCCTGGTTCAGCCATTACCTGTCTTGTACGAACCAGTAGCAGACTCCAGAAAGATAAACAGGCAAGGACTAAGCCTTCTAAAGATCTGCTTGATGCACTTAAGATGATAGAAGAGGATGAAAAGAGAACTTCAGAAGAGAAGAGGACTAAAGATAGATTCACAGGAAGTGAGACAGAACTGCAGAATGTATCAGAAAATGAGATACCTTCAGTTAATACAATTAGGTATGTTCACAAGTTACTTACAAATATACCTCTTACTATATCAAGTGCATATCTTGCTGTGATGGTTGCATTTATGCAATTAGAATGTCATTGCATTATTTTTATTAGATATTAGTATTGTAGAAATGTAAAGGATGCCTACAGGAAAACTTTACTGTACTTAAATTTTATACTCTGAATTTTGTGACTGATATTTAGGGACTACCAAAACTAAGCAAACCTAAGGTGCTCGTGTGGCCAACTGAGTCCAGTAGCATAAACTGACAATTTTTTTTTATTATATTTATACAAGATTCTCTAGTTGAATGACCAGTAAGCATTTGTGTAGTACAGCATGATAATATCACAGGACTGAGAAGAGGATGGAGGCTGAGACTAAGCAGATGAGCACCTTCCCATCATCACAGACCAATATGTTGTCCACCACCTCTGTACTACCATCTACCACCTTGCCACCAGTTGCTACCCTGCCAGTGTTACAAGTGCTGGTTGAGAAAGTGTTCCTTTTTACACAAGACCTTGCTGACCGCTGGACAGTTGGCAGTGATGGTACTGGTATGTGATGTCTGGCCAGAGGTACAAGGTTCTCATGGGCAAAATTGTTTACAAAACTTCACACATTTGCTGTTGTCAATATAATAATTTTTCCATTTCTTCACTTGGTCATCAGCATCACTTTTTTTTTTTTTTTTTTTTTTCTTTAGGTGTAGGGGATACCTTGTTGGTACAGTAACAACATTGAATACCCAGTGAAATGAGGCACACTCACATTCACTTCCATGTAAATATTTTAAATGTGTCCATCATGGCGATACACTTCAGTACAGAGTTGTTACAGTAGAAACAGGTGGGAGGTCCGAAGAGATATATAGATGATCATTTCTTTCTTGTAGTATTTTGCTATCATTAGACAAAGATAATGGTAACCCTACTGTACAATAATTCCAGAATGGCATGAAGAGCTACTGAGGCAAGTGGTAGAGGCTGAGAGGTTGCTGGAGGGTATATGTGTGAGTGAAGGGAAGAAGAGAGACCCCAACATTCCCCCAGAGGAACTGCATGCTGGGTGTCGAGAAGAGGCCACCAGGAGGCAGCAAGAGAGTGACTCCAGGATACAACGCAACCTGGAACTCATTAGAAAGGTTTACATTCCCTTTGTATTGGATTTGTAATACATTCTGATTGTTTAGTTTTTCTAAATAATAAGTGACAAGAAAACTGCTTTTAAATTGTGACAGACTGGAAACGGCCATAAATTGAGAAAAATAGAAAATTGTTGCAATCACTGTTATTATAGTCTCTTGCCAGGTGAAAGGGCATGTTAGGGGATGAACACTGTTAGATTTCTTGACTCAAATTCCTTATTGCTCACTACCTTTGTCAAGGAAAAATACAAAAGTTATCAGCTGGTATTTGAAGGATAACCCAGTCTATTCTTCCTATAGTTGATGGATGACAAGCGACTACTGACGGAACAGTGTGAGGAGCGCCACCGCACTGCCAGGGTCACTGAGAAAAAGCATGCAGATAAGGTGAGGGATGTTGGTGAAAGTAATGAAAAAATAAAACCATACTTCTGACCTATCTGTCTCAGACTTGGTGAAAAATTACATTCCCATAGGATTATACTGTTCCTCTACTTACTTTTAATGAACCTGATGACAGGGTTTAATTATGATGATGAATAACTAGAAGCATTACATTTTAGCGGCCACTAAAAGTTCCTAGCCAGCTACCAAAAGGTTTTAGGAGGTTGCTTGTGGTACAACTTTCACTCACAAGTCTCCTATATCCTGACAACTACATTCATAAACATGAATTTCAGTATTTCTGATATAAAATATTTAAGAATTGAGACATTAATTGTACTGTACTTATTTCTTTCACCTCTTTCATTCGTATCACATTATCTCTTCAGATAAAACTACTAGAAGAGAACCATAAACAGGATATAAAAAACCTGAAGGAGCGTATTGCAGTTTCGGAGCAGGACAAACGTGAGAAGTGGACACGGCAGAAGACCCAGGCAATCAAGGTCAGTGAAAGTGGTGTACAGTCACTATAAAATATACAATATACAGTAGTACTCCTCAATGGGGTGCCCTACAAATGTCAGTACAGTACTAGTACTGTACTGAATATCTTGAGTTTCCAGGATTCTATAATTTCCACCATTTCATGTAAAGTAGTTAACATTTATTTAACTTAACTCATTCATGAGGAGTAATTGTGACATTGCCCAGGAAACTACCTATCGTGGACTGGAGACTAAAATGAAGGACTTGAGTGCCAAGCATCGTGATGAGGTCAGTCAGCTCAAGGCACAACACTGGGAGGAACTACGCCAGACTGAGGAAAAGTTTATGGCACAGCAAAGAACAATGGAGGAAGAACTGAAAAAGAAATATGAACAAGAGAAAGAAGATGCTTGTAGGAAAGAGCGAGAGCGAGAGCAACAGAGGTATGTACTACTTTAGTTTTACTACTGTACTGTGAATATTCACACTTTGCATTTAACTAACAATCAAATATTACAGGAATCAGTATTATCCAAGTGGATGAATTATGATCAGAAAAGAAAGTTCCCAAAGTAATAAATATAGGAAACAAGATGCAACAGTCACATTCCACTGAACAGAGTTGAAGTGGAGGTACGTCAGAGTGAGCAGCATGCCCTGAGTCGGCTGGATAGCACCCGCAAGCAACACGAGAGGGACCTAAGGCAGCTAATGGAGGAGCACACACGGGAGTTGGAGAGGCAGCGGAGTGAGGCAGAAGCAACAAACAGAGAGGCAACAAGAGAGAGAGAGAGGATGAAGGAGGAACATGAAGACAAGATAAGGCAACTGCTCAGAGCACACCAGGTGGGACAGTGTGAATGTTATACGACTTTAATTCGTCAAAAAAGGCTCCTGTGCTGTATGATTTCCCAATGCAAGATATTTCGCACATATGATCGAATTTTTAATACTCATGGTTTGCTTAACAATCACCGTAACTTTTACCACTCGCTATAATTATCTGACCTGTATGAATCAGATATAATGAGTAAGGAGATGGAGTCCATTGTCTTTCAGCCTTGGAGGGGATAATGCCAAATACTCCTAATGAATTTATGAAAAATATCAGTACTGTACTGTATTTTTTAATAATAATTCCTTAATAGTACTTTTCAGTATTATTTTTCCCTTTTATCATCAGGAAGAAACCACTGACCTACGCCATAAAGATGAGCGGGCCAGGGAGGAATGGCGGCAGCGATTCGAGCGTGAAACTGAAGAGGCGAGGCAACGTGCAGAGCGAGAGACGAGGGAGCGGCTCAAGAGACAAAGGGACAGAGAAATTGAGAGAGCCATTAGGGAAGTACAGAAAGAAGCAGAAATTAGAGAGAAGGAAGCTCTTGCTGCTTATAACAACAAGATAAAGTGAGTAACTACCTTTAAACAGTGGCAGTATAAATTACTCCACTCACTGTGGCACGGAAGTTAGTTCTAGTAAGCAGTAGTTTCCGACATATGATGTACTATAAATCTGATGACATCATAATGACTTTGACCAAGATGTCAAAAGCTAGATCAAGGGAATTCTATGTAGATTTTGAGTCAATTACTGTAGAGTAAATATTTTGTGACTTACAAGAACTGGTGTGCTCATCACCCATTTCACCTGTAATCTCCATCACAATACCAGGAACCTTCGAGACAAATACGAGTCTGAGCTTTCTGAAGTGGAGTCGAGTGAGCGAGGAGCACGTGGAAGATACCTAGAGATGCGTTCACTCTTGGCTCAAAAAGAAGAGGAGATTGTCTACCTTCGAGCCCGGTTACATACACAAGACCTTGAGTTGACAGAACTGCAACATGTAAGTAGCTTTATTTATTTTCTCTGTATCTACTATAGCTTTATGACACCAAAAGTCTTAGATGAGCATAAGAAATATACCCACACTACAGAAAACTTATGAAGGAGGTAAATAACTAGACATTATACAGTGAGTGATGATTAAGGCATTTTGAAACAAACTTTTTGTCCAGGACTCTGCATGATGGAAGGTATTATATAACAGGTAACTAAAACACTTCAAATGTTTCATTATTTCTTTTCTGCACAGATGTTCCAGCCTCCAGAGGATTAAGATGTCATGCAAGACTGAGACACAGCTGTACAAGCAGCCTGCTGTTTCTTTCCATCATCTCTCACTGTGATGGAGAGTCTGTGATTAAATCTCTGTTTCATTGGTCCATGTTATTACTATGAGCAAAAGTAGCCACTTTAAATATTTTACTGTGGTACTGTTGGTACATAATGTGATGACCTTTTTGTTTGAGATATATAAGATTGCTGAAAATAACTAACATTTGAGAATAAGCCTCCAATGACAGTACTACTACATTACTGTACCTGTAAATGCAGTAACCAATGTCATTAACCTCTCAATAGTGTGCATTGTGTGGCAATATTTAGATATGTTCCTTTTTCGATTCAATAATCCACAGTATATATTAAGGGTACAGTTTTTGTATGTACATGTATGTGGGTTTGTAACCCTGAAATAGCATAATGGCACATCATAGAGCAATTATTTTTATTCAAGGAAGGTACCATTAAAATGCAAAAGGACAAATAAAGCAATACTCATTCCAATCTAGTCACCCATTCCAGAATTTGAGATATGATGTGTGTGAAGGTTGTAAAAGTTAGTGTGGCCTCAAGTGCACACCACTTCAAGGCCCCATACTGTATAACAATTCCTATATTGTATACTGTACCTCATGTACTCAACTCATGGGGATGAACATAACTTACCCCTTGGATCTATCTTATAATGGTAATCATAAATCTGTAATGCATATAACCTTAGGAATTGCACCAGACCATTTTCCTTATATTTACAAAGCATCTGTCAGTCAGTTGATCAAGTGCCATTTGTAATCCCACTGATCTGATCATGAATGCCATCTTCAACAGCTGTAGCATCTTTACCCAATACAGTACCTATAAATTACTTAACTATGACTGAAACTTTAATCTTGGCTCTCAATTAATTTTTTCATAACTCATAATTATGCTTTAAAATAAAATATTTTTGTTGTCTATAAAGGTGATACAAAGGACAGCAAGTGAATGTGTTCAGAAATTCCTTCAAATAGGTCCATTGTAGCTAAGGGGATCATTTCAGGTGTTTTTTTCTTATCTCAATGTATTTGTATTTGCACTTATTCTTATTGTGATGAATAATCTAGGGATCTCACTGTCAAGTTGGTACACCATCATCATGCTCTTTCATTTAAATAAACATTTCTAACTAGTCATATTCACAGGTGCACATAATCATTATAAGTACAAATGTAAAGTCTAGTCAAATATAGTGGACGTTAATTTTGTATGGATTAGTGAGTTTTATTTTCATGTGTATGTTGAGACCTGGAAAGGCAAACAACTTGCAGAATGAATTAATTGGATAATATCTCTGGAAATGATGAATTATTTACTGGAATACAGAACAAAATAAGGGAGAACAGAAGTGGCAGCAGAGCAATGTGGCTACTGGACAGGGAAAGGAAAAGGCTGTGGATGGTGGAGTAGACAGGGGGACGGGTAGTGAAACCCACAAACAGGTGTTGAAAGAGTAGGAAATGGTAAATGAGTCAGCTTGTTTCACTTGGAGGCCAGAGTAGGTATACTGTATCAGATT
This sequence comes from Petrolisthes cinctipes, assembly GCA_033782935.1. Lineage (NCBI taxonomy): Eukaryota > Metazoa > Arthropoda > Malacostraca > Decapoda > Porcellanidae > Petrolisthes > Petrolisthes cinctipes. Next base: position 31,773 of record JAWQEG010001637.1, read on the forward strand.
CAGTAGAGAAACAAACAATGGGGTAGAGCAAAGGGCCCAAATGCAAGTTATGGCAGTGAAGTGTATTTCCAAGAGATATAAAGCAAAAAACTTGTTTTTTGCATTAAAAAAATACTGTCCATACCCAAGAGTAATAATGGAGGAGATGCCTAGTTTCAGTTTGTACCTACTCTTCCACTATTTTGGTAATTTCCGTGAAATATTTATGGTTTATAAAACTTCTTCACTTACTTGTGTAATATAACAGAATTCCTACGATCCCTTTTTGTAGTTTCATGTGCTGAACAAACAGGCATATAGTAAAGAAAACACAACTACAAGGCACACTTGTTTGGAGTCTGCTAGGAGTTTCAAGGTGGTGAGACAGTGAATGAGCTGGCTTCAATTTTGTGACATCATGTCACTACCCTAAATGAGAATGGAGAGTCAAGACCGATAAATAATATTTAGAACGGAACATATAGTAAAAGATATTTTGAGTTATTATTACTATTAAATAAGGAGCAAATAAAATTTCATCTTGGGAAGAGGAAGAATGGAGAAGAAAGATTTTGAATGATGGTTTCAGTAGATAGAGGAGAGACTGGGAGACCATGGAAGCAGATACACCCCAAGAGACTTGAAGTGCTATAGCAACAAAATTTCTGTGAATACAACATGTAATAGAATGTAATTTGAATACAGTACTGTAATAATACACACAAGGTAAAATTCAAACAAGAAAAGTAAACAAACAGGGCAGCAGACTTACAAAGAAGAACAAACTCATAGAACGAATAACAATAACAACAAAGGTAGGCCTACTGAAAGTATCATATGAGTACTGTACAATGATGCACACTGGACATATTTAATTCTACACAGGTCTTAATAGCATATAAAATGGGAAATGCAAGGATAAAAAAAAAAACTAACGAGGAGAAAGAGCTGGGGGTGATTATACAAGATAACTTGTCACCTGAGAAATATATTAATAAGATTGTTGGAGCAGCCTAAAGTTTGTTGACAAATTAAACAGCCTACTCAAAAAACAATGAGAAAAAACATTATCTGACTCAAGGGGGCGAGGAGACAAGGATATGATAAAATTATAAGTTACTGAAGTTTTTATTCATAAATGATTACAGTACACATCACACACATGGTGCCCTGGCAAATGTTGAAATCCACCCCCAGCCTCATGGAATTGCACTCATGATATAACCCAACATTCATCATATTTATATGTAATTATTAGAATTTCATTATATAAAGTTACTATATAATACTCACTGCCAAATAGTATCCACGGATATTAAAGTTGGTCTTGTTTTATCTCTACTTCTGACAAAACTGAGCCAGACTCTGACAGACATGGCTGCCACACTATCACCATATATGAGATGCCCACTGTATACAGTTCTCTTGTTCATGTTGAAGTAAATCCACAATATAATAATGATAAAAGTTGAAAATAAAGAGTAATAAATACATGACTATAGTTTACAAAACCTAGACTCAAGTACACCATTACATAAATATTTGCACTGTTTTGAAAGGTAAGGCTGTTGACAGTAGGCCTATATGATTTTCCAAACCTCAATACAACTTCCAAGCATAGAGTATTGCTGGGGAGATGTGGCAATGTGTCCAAAAACAGTCTTTATCTATTTGGAGAGTTTGTACTTAAACTTCAGCACAGAGTTACCATAGCATGAGTGACAAGTATCTTTGGCTTCTTAAAAGATATTGACAAAGTGTATGTGATTATGACATGTTCCAGGCACCTGTATGCATCAAATATAGCAACTAAAAGAAAAGTGTAATAATTTAGCTTTTGAGATTATTCACATTAAATTTTCTAAAGCCAGTAAATATATACCTGTATATGCAAGACCACTGATATCTTGTATTTTGCAGTCATATGGCAGCACATAATACCAACTTTAAAGTATTCTGGTTGGACATAACTGTTCAAACTAAGGAGGAGCATAATGGGCATATGTATGGTACAGTCCATTCAATAAGTATCTTGACTCTCAGGTTCAATAATAGGTCATATGAGAAAGTATTGAAGGGTCACATCCTCTTACTGCACCACAAGAATTGTCTAGAGTGCTGCATGTCACTGTATATTAAGTACAATGCCTGAAATTTATAAAGAATACACTTATACTGTAATAGTTAGTTGTTTTAATGTAACCCATTAAGCAAATTTGCATGCCTTTAACTTTTAATTTCCATGTATATTTTTATGCATGGAATTAAAATACGACTCAACTCCTAGAGCCCAAAACCAGATATATCAGGCTATGTTAAAGTACGGGATGAAAGTAATGCATGGATTTCAGCTTTGTATGAAACTGGAGAAGGTTGCAAGATGATTGAACATGTCCCACACATCATCACGAGTTCTAAGCAGTGTGGTGCAATGGGTTTTGAAACTTTGATTGGGGACTGTGTTATAATTTCTTTGTTTGGGTTTGGCAAGATATAGCCCACTGATGTTGCATTAAGTTACCCTTCCCATAAGGTTTGCATGTGTTGACAAATCTTACAGGGGGCAGGACAATGTTAGTAAATCTAGAGCAACTAATTCTTCCAAACTATTGCAAGTAACACGTCATTATTTCACCACTATATTTGATAATCTATTTCCTTTTCCTGACATACTTTCGTGGAATCAATGAGCTCTCAAGTATTAAAAGTACAGAATCCCATTAAACCTGGGCCTGTCAATCGTAGGATGAGAATGCTACTATTTCATCATCCATATCCTCGCTGCTCATCCAAGGGTAGCTACTAACATTAATAAAGTGTACTGAAAATAGCAGTGGACTAAACTTGGATAAAATGGAGTTTGATTTGAAGTAACATGAGTTATCCTACAGACTGGCAATGATGAAGCTGTTGTCATACTGGGCAAGTGTCTTTTAACTTCTGCTCACTGAAATACCAACTCTTAAAATTTGAGAGGAAGACGATTTCTCTATATTGGAGGCAACTGGTTTCCCCAGACAAAGGGAAGAAATTAACCTTTACAGTTTTGGTTGTCCATTTTGTGGCACAAATACCTGTTGACAAGATCATTGTTGGTGAGTTGAAGGAATCTACCTGGTTAGACATCTACAGAATATAAAAGAAAATTTTAACAATTATATTTTGTGATATTGTATTATCTTGTCCCCCTTCCAGCATCAACACAAAGTGGGATGCAACATGTGAGATGTTAAGACACTCGTTACTGTTCTTTAAAGTAAGCCACATAACTGGATATTATTAACCCCTAAAGACACAATCGTTTGTGATCGCCTTGCCCTTTAGCCACCTAAAATGTCATACAGTATTTTTCAAGTTTCAATCTTTTATATTTCCCCAAAGCAGACCACTAAAAATGGAAAATATAGAAGTCAACCACAATGTATAAATGAGGTAAAGATATACACAATCATTTAATAAGTTCAAAATATCCTTATGTAAAATACTGAAAAAAAAATAACACACATTTCAATATACATAAATTGAAGAGAAATGACAAGAGAAAATAATCCGTTGGTTAGAATATTCATATGTATTAAAGAACATGGGAAGGAGGAGGAGAGAGGAGTGACTGTAACCTCAGTGAAGATGGTGGAAAAAAGGACAAGAGGGAGAATAAAACCTTCACCACCCAACAAATGAACCCTGTAGGGTGGGAGGATGGGGGATTATAGGGGGGTGGGGCACCCATGCTGAAGGCCAGCAATGTGACTATGAGTAAAGCCAAGGAGATACAGTACTAGTTTCCACTAAAAATAACCCGTTACTGCACTGTCAAAATAATGGCAGGAAAGTACTGCAAGGAAGCTGGATAGTCCATGATCTACAAACAGCCACTGGTTTAAATGCTATATTTCCCCAGGCTCTCAGATTTCAGTCAGTCTTTAGGGGTTAAAAATACATGTGTAATTGTACTTTTTGAATATTTTGAGAAATAATTTGAAAATTATGTTCTAAAACAGATCTTGAGCATATCAAAGTGAGAATGTACTCCTCAAACAATCTACTGGGTATGTTACACCTTGATTGACAAATAAATAATATACTAATTTTACAGTAAAAATTCTGACTGTATTTTCTGCAGAAGGTGGAGGACAACATACTCACTATAGAGCAAATTAGGCAAACAACTGTACAAGTTCACAAGTCATCAGCCATCACTCCAAGAGTTGGTTGTGTTGTGGTCTATCTGTATCAGTTTCAAGTTGAACTGTCAGTACACATTCACTCCCATCCTTTTGTGATCATACCAGACTTTAACATTTGCTATGCAATAAATATTTTGTGTGTGTGTGTGTGTTAAAAGTAGCAGTATTATGTGGTATTACTCATGCACTGTGAAAGAAATTAATATAAACAAATTGTGGCCATGGTGTTCCAGCTCAAGTCTTTGAAATAAAAAGTCAATGATGTCATTCTAGTACCATCCCATCAGAGATCATTTTTGGCAAAGAAATAAGTAAACATGATACATTATCAAACATGATTTTTGCAACTGGAACTGAACACTTGTTCTTCCAGTGGCCTATGCTGACCAATTGTTACTATGATGGGCATCTCAAAAACTCCTTAGTCAATATTTTAGTGCTTCCTAAAACACTTTGGAGCTTCTGATTGACCTTTTACTTATCAAAATTTTAGGTGCTGAAAACATTATTTCCAATCACTGCTCTATGACAGACTGGGGAGCGTTGACAGTGATTCTTTTATGCTTACACTAAGTTGTGTAAAAAATATTATCATTATGGTCTATTCAGTTTTGGGTGAAAGAAAGAGTACTTCTTTAAATCTTGAGGTCTTCTCCATAACAATATGAAACAATTTATCATTGAATGAATGAAGACCAATTTTATTACAGCTAACTGGATTTGGGCCCTCACAAGGCTGGAGGTAGGATACTGACACTGCAACAGGAATGGCGGAGATGGACAGGAGGGACAGCATGCACAAAAGAATAAGAAGAAATGGAGGGACAGCTGAAAAGCTAAAAGGGATTGATTTGAGAACGAGCATCAAATCCCTATAAATATCACCCACACTTCTGCAGGCAATACCTCCCCTTCAGATATATTTTGTTACAAAAGACCTCACTACACATTCAGATTAGTCATATTAACCACAGATAAAAGCTAATGAACCATTATGCATTAATTAAAAAAAAAAAAAAAAAAAAAAAAAAATCACCCCCAAAAGCTGACCAGACCACAATTGTGATGAGGTATGGCTGTGTAAGAATGCATGTGCTCCCTGTTGATGTAAGCCTTTGTAAAGGATATTCCTATTGTCATAACTCCCCATAGCTGGCAGTGGAGGATGTGTGTAAGATTATGCTCTTGTTCAGTCATTCTAAACAGTCAACTATTCATAAAACAAAAACATCAGTCACATTAACCTACTTTCTTAATGAGAGGAAATTAGACATGACTTTTGATGCAGAACAAGGAGAACTTGTGAAAGATGCTACAGCAAAAGAAACAAAAATGATTACTAACTACCTACTTGGCAGCTCTAAAGTTGACCACCACTAACACCTCTCAATAAGTTTGTACAGCAAGTTCTTGAAGTTTAGATCATGCAAACACAACAGTAATATAATACAAAGCTTAAATTTTCCTAAAGTTTATCATCACTGTATATGTATGCACCACAGAGCATAAAAACAGCTGTTATGTATTGACATTATAAAACTGACATTTCAGTCGTGGTGAAAAATAATCATCCATATAGGGGTAACTCATGAAAGAGTTCAACAGCTCTCCTCTCTTCCTTAACTGATAAACTTTTCTATAAATAGGTTAAGTACCATCTTTTAATTTACTACAAGCAGCTACACAATACTTAAATCAATAACATCATACATGAACGTGAAAACATTAAACAGCAAATTGTTTAAGTTACCCATGTGTGGATGATTATTATTGACTACGACTGTATGTCAGTTTTTTTTAATAAATTGGTCAAAAGCTTGTACGGTAACTGGTGTCAAGCACAATACTGTATTTTACAATAAACATGGCTATATCACAGAAACTTCAAGGACTTCTGCATCTTACTTACAACACTAGTATAAAATGAGGTAAAATCCTGGACTGCACAACACCCATCAACCCTCACCCAGCCAACCTAATGGGAATGACTGAGGGTGATGGTACCAGGCCAAAATCTAACATTTTACTTTCCACTATGAGTTAACCTGGCAGCATAATTGCTCAATGCCTAAGGGTTCCAGTAAATTAATTACACCTGGTGGGTATGTTTAATGTATCCCTGTTACAGGTACTATAATGAAGGATTTAAGGGAAACATACTATAAAAGCACTAAGGAAGAGGCAATATGAGTGAAACCTAAAGGCTGAACTAGACTGTTCTGTAGATGATTAAACCTATCTATGTTAGCCAGATAAAATTTATGTACGACAGATCAGGTACCACCATAATCTAAAGAAATAAAAAATACCTTTAACGGTGCCGAGAATATAACGCAAACTAGGATAAAAATAGAAATCAAGGGACATGTGTATAAAGAATGATCAATGGTGGGTTGAAGGTGTATGGCAATCCAAGCCAGTGAGAATGTGGGGCCCTGTATGAAATAAGAATCAGTGGTCTTGCAATTGGTTTGAGAGAAAAGTTTTCTAATATTAAATTATACTATAACAGTGCTATAATTGTTTTGTTAAATTTGTTCACTTTCAAATGATGTTAATTTCAACTTGACTGTGCATTTCCAATTTAAAGTTATAATTGTATAGCACTGACTGTGCGCCACACTTACCTCATGTAATTTTATTGGTAAATTATCTATCTTATCAGGGAGTGGAACCCTATTTCATGGCCTACTCAATACACTGTTCCATTAGGTCATAGATCGATACAATCCTACTGTGGTAATTGAGAGGAAAGGAATATTGCCACCATTAGCATTTACTTATGAGCAAATGTCGATAAAAATGTTTCAAATTGTTCATACATATTCTTCTTCAGTTTAGGAAGAACAAAATAATAAGGGATAAAAGAAGATGAGAATAAGAATTTTATGTGCTATCATTCAGATATGCCAAGAATAGGGTAAAACCGTTGGTAAAGAAGCTCTTGATATTGAATTCATGAATATCAAGAGGTGTGTAAGAAAATAGGTGATATGCGGTGCTCTTTGAAATTGATAAGATGGACGTGTTAGCATAAATGAGGTTAATTATGTGGAATTGAGGAAGACATGGGAATAATATATATGGTGGTATATAATAGTATAGTATATACCACCTATAAGTAATGAATTGGTGGTGTGGAAATTGCAGTATGAAAATCAGTAAGTAAAATGTGAAGTGGAACATCTTTACTAATGCAGTCAATGTTTTAGAACCCACACATTCCATCCTTAAAACCTAAATCAACAGAACTTACTACCATTAAAAATACTAAAAACAGAATCTAACCATATACAACAAACTACTAACACCATTAAGAAATTATGACACAGGTATAGTAGTTAATTACATTTTATGTTGTGTGGTTGCACCCAATTATCAATATTCAAGTTTAAACTTAATCATAGTTTCATGATTAGATATTAAACTAATTTTTATCTCCATTATGTGTTTAATTCACGCTGTAAGTCAGATTTACATTTATGTTTTAATTCAGTCATAGTTCATTCTTAATGGTAGTATTTTGCATTGTTTTAAGCTCTGTGATGGAATGACTGACTAGGTTTCAAAATGTCATAAATAATGATGTTCCATTTTACAATGTGCATAACATATATATATATTTATATAAATATATATATATAATCAATAAAGCTTTCCCTAAAAAACTTCAAATGGGAGTGAGTGTTACGTGGAAATTCTTGTTTTAAATGTTTAAGTGTATCACGATGTACAGGAATGGAAGGTCTAGTTATGGATAACGCAAGTCCAGGGTTTTTTGCTAAACAAATACAAAATTTCCTGGGATACCATAAATAAATAACTTAATCAACAAGCACATTAAACATCACCTACTGTACTTAAATATTTGGCTATGCATACGAGTTTCTAAAATTGGAAAAAAAAAAAAAATCCGTGAAAAAATTGGTAGAGCAAAAATCTGCTTATAAGGTTACTTTAACATCCTTGTCCTGGGATACCAACACAATCAATCAATCAAGTATAGATGCACACATGCAAGGGGAAAAGAGAGAGAGAATAGTACAATGTACCTTCTCCATTTCTTGTTCCCATTATTCCATTTCACAATATGTAATCAAATAGGCTTCCCATCTTGGTATAACCTAACCAGTTTCAACATTTTATTAATCACAACATCATGGATTATAATTGATGCCAATGTAACTGCTCTTTATATAAAGTTCTTCATGAAGAGAAGGGAACCTGGGATGTGTAGTTGCTACTTTCTATTGATTACTTATCCTTATAAAATTCTCTATCACATTATTGCTCACTTTTTATCATATTACTATCCTCATTTAGTCTAGTTCCTCCTGGGCAGTGCTTAGTGGCTCCTCTCCTTCTAGACTTGATGAAGAAGGCTGTGAAGAGGATGAGAGTTGAGATATTGATGAGATGGACATTGGGGTCACTTCCTCTGCCTCTGCCCCTACTCCGATCATACTGCCATCAGTGCCATTCTCTTCCGGGGTGTGGGGTGGAGCCAGGGAACGGTGCAGAGAGAAAGGTGTGTCCCTGCGCCGGTACAGCAATAGATAGGCCTGCTCATTTACCACACGAGACTCTGGACAGAAGTTGACGCGTGAATCGTCACAGAATCTCCAGTCTGTTATGAAATGAAGCAAAATAAATCAATAACAGTACTATTACCCATATCATCCATATTCCTGACAGAAAAACCTACAAAAATCTTGAACAAATACTACTTGCTTGTCAGGTCACTATTTGGATGATCATAAACAGTCTGATGGTCAAGCAATGGTTACACACAACGAAATTGGAGAAATTCTACCCTTCAGCTACCATGATTTTCATCATTCATTGGTTTTGTGCTGATGTGGACGAGTTTAATGGAAAGCATAGCAAACAGAATATCTCTTTATGTCCAGTATTATTGAGGCCAAAGAATCTTTCTAGGTTTTAACATGTACACAGGAAACTGATTTGAAAAAGAAATGTGACGATGAAGAAGAAGGCTGACTGAACCAATCGACACTCCAACAATAGTTTCCCTATATATTTCAGTGCAATGACATGACATGTAATAATTTACTTCAACCAGAACTAGGAAATATTCAGCTGTCTGTCTCATTATACACTGATTAACCGGTACACTTCTGTACGAGCCTTAAGCAACTTGGCGAGGGATTGCTGTACACCTGTTTAGAGTTTGATCATTTTCCACCAACAGAATAGGCATACAGTCCAAACCCACATTATGTTGAATGATCAAGAAAAACTGAATTACAAACCAATTTCAGACCGCCTGGTGTCCTGGGTGGCTAGAAGACGAGCGTAGGCAGTATAGTGACCACCCAGCAACCGTCCCATGTGGTTAATCACACCAAACAAATCATATGTTGCTGGCCCGTCCTCAGGCTCCACTGACATGTACGGCTGCAGGTTCAATCCTCTGTGGGATATTTGAAAGTTAGTATGAAAAATATGGTCATACTGGTAGTAAAAGTATCAGATTATGGAGTACCTATAACTACAGAATTTGTAAGAATTCTTTTTTTTGCAACACTACTGAGATGTATAATTTAATGTAGTATATGGCTTACCTTTAATATTTCCAAGTTCAGTTCCAATATTTTGCAGTTCATAAGATGCACATTTTTTTTACAAAAATGAGTCACCAATTAGCCTCCTAATCTTACCAAGAGAAGACTATTATTGTCATAAGATTTCCCGCCCTATAAAGACCATCAAAATGTTGACTACCGACTGCTTGTGAGGCACCATTTGTAGGTATAGTACTTTGTTGTTGGGTAAGATAATGAACAATGCAGTTACTACATACAGATAAGTCACTCACCTTACTGGGTACTGCACAAATTTATCAATCTTGTCAGAATAGAGGACATACTTAAAGGAGAAACGTTTAAGTTGTATTATCAAAATGTGTGGTAACCTCCATACACTCATCTGCTTGGTTGCCTCCACTGGTTTTTTACACCTGATACAGAAAAAAATATTAGAATTTACACAAACCCTGCAATATTTATTTAAAGACAGCTACTATACTATTAAAACACAGCATCAGTGGCAACATTAATATCCTAGTAAGATCTAGTCATCATCATTAATTAAGGGTGTTATGAGAGCATGAATGTAAGACTGAAGAGCCAGGCATAGGCCTAATAGGGTTTAACAGAATGAAGCATATGAGAGACAGTACAGTAAAGTACTTCAAAGGATAAACAATATATTAATTTCCATACCTTGGACAACGCCAGGAATCTCCCTCGGACAAGTTCTCGGGTTGAGTAAAAAGCTCTATGCAGGCATCAAGGGTGGTGGGTTGGTTCCTCTGAACTGAGTAAGACCCCTCCACTTCACACTCAACCTGTGGGAGGGAAGTCATTAATTATTGGTCTTCTGTGCTCCATTTGAACCCTAAAACAATAGATAATAGCTTTAGTACAGTATGTTTCTAAGAATAGTTTACATCCATATGAATTTTTTTGTTGAATAAGGCATTACTGACCACCACAAGGTTATACAGACCTCTTTGTTCTGAACCAGACAGTGAACTGGTTGTCTCTCGTTGGTTTTCCAGTCCATGGCGATGTAATATTTATCATTCAGATCCAGTGGTTCATCTCCTGTATGCATAAAAACAACATTAACAGCAATACTGGTAAAAATATGTAAGAAAGAGTTCAGAAAATTGAGAAAATTCCTCTACATAAAAAAAAAACTGGGAATAAAATATAGAAGGACTACTGTATTCTTTGGTTTGTTAGATGCATTTTTTCTTATCAATGCTTACACACCGTCATCATCAATACCCCATTTTCCCCTTTATCAAGGGGTGTTGGCTCCAAAGCAATGGGTGGAAAAATTAAATAAATTTACAGAAATGAGGGACAGGAATCTCCCCCACTCTTGCCTATCATATACAAGATCTTTTACTTTACGGGGAGAGAGAGGATGAGAGTGTTTTGGGAGGAATTGAATGCGTGTCTAAGAAAGATTGATAATGGAAGGAGAATGGTGATGATGGGAGACATGAATGGAAAGGTGGGAGGTGAGGAAGTGGGAATTATTGTGGGTAAATGGGGTGTAGAAGGAATAAATGGGAATGGTAAGTATCTGGTGGATGTCTGTGCTGAGAGGGGGCTGTTCTTGGAGAAACACCTTCTTTCAGCGCAAGATGATCCACAGGTATACATGGAGAAGGGATGAGAGAGGAGAGCAGAAGAGTTTGATTGATTGTGTGGCCGTGGATGAAAGGTTGAGGAAGGATGTGTTCGATGCGAAAGTGGTGAGAGGAATGATCCAATGCTCCGACCATTTTGCGGTGTTGGTAAGGATGAAGGTTAGGGTTAAGTGGGAATATGGTAGGAGGTATGAAGGGGTGAGGAACAGGAGGGAGGTGGCTAGTGGGAAATTAGATGAAGCAGATTATAGGGAGGAATATAAGAGGAGGGTGGGTGAAGTGCTGGGGGATGCAAGGACTGGGATAGGGGAGGGAGTGGGAGGGAATGATGTGTATGAAACATTCAAATCTTTAGTGTGTAGGACAGCAGCAGAAGTGGTGGGGTACAAAGGATGAAAGAAGGGGAAGAAATGGAATGCATGGTGGTCTGCATTTTATAAAAGGTACTACTGGGTTGTGGCTAACTAACTAACTTGTCTTTCTTTGCTCTGGTTACCTACAAATTTGTTCTAATATGCTCTAGTTATCCAGCAACTTGTCTTACTGTGTCTTGGGTACCAACCTTTATCCTGCAGCGATTCTCCTGCTGGGCCAGCCAGGTTGAGGGCTCGGTTGTTGACAGGCCGCATGACAAAGAGCTGGGTGGCAGGGGGCAGTTGCACCATTCCTCTAGGCTGCACAGCTCTCACACTGGGGGAGGTGGACAGCTGTGGGGGTTCATCACTGCTGCCCCCACTCCCTCCACCCTCTCCTGCACTGTCCCCGCCCACAGCCCCGCCCTCCTGATCTACCCAGTTGGTAGGACAGTCAGACTGGAGGGACCCATCGCCAGACATCATCACATCTCCTAGCTCCTCCTTGTTCTCAGCTTCCACTCCATCTTCCACCTATGCAATTACCACCAGACCCAAGGCATACATTATGTGATGAAATTTTGAAGGTGATCTAACATTTTCAGCTACTAGGGCAAGTGATTGAGGTTTTATTTAAAATAGGGAAATCCAATAACTGGCATACTAATTACAACCAATTCATCCAATACCTTTAACCAAATGCCAGACTCACCTCCATAGAGTCATTTTCCTCCCCCGACAGTTCAATACTGGACGTAGAACCCCGATGTGAGGAAGGTGATGATGAAGAGTGGTAGACAGGAGGTTGGAAGACATCAACCGAGTAGCGAGCGTAGGCCTCCATGATGCGGGCCAGCCGGGAGTAGGTGGCATGACTCTTTGGCAGCGATACCACAAAGGGACAACCAACCGGATCAGGCAGCAGTTTGCAGTTGGGCTGTTAGGGACAAGTTGCTGTATCTTACAAGTTGTTGTATCTTACCAGGGTTATACAAGAAACATATGGAATGAACATGGGCTGGAATAAAAGGAAAGTGAAAGAACTCAGGGTGTATCTTACATATACTTGGCAGGTGTAACCAACCTTGTGAGTTGTCCAGTGGTTCTTCTGGCAGGCCTGGTGACAATAACCAGCACTGAAGCATTTGGTACAACGGCGAAGCTTGGTGCCGGCACCTGCACTACGTGAACAGTAGGCACAACGGCTAGGAGGGTTGGGTGTCATCATTCGCTGCACAACTGCTATTTCCACCACTGCTTCACCCAGCTGCTGAACATAGAACACTCCATGTTACACTTGACGTTAAGCCTTTTGATGTTATCCTCTGCCACAGTCACAAAAGCAATTTTTACAACATAAACATGCACAAAACACATAAAGATGACTGGCCAATTACAGTACTTTAGAATTGACAAGCCCACGTACCATTTACTGGTCAGTTGTCAAATGTCAGAAATTTCACAAACAATGACCCCCCTAGGGTCCATACTGTTACCTATATATGTACAATATACAAAAATCCCACACACCCCATATACAAGAAAAGCTGCACATAACCAAATAGCCTGGAGAGTTGCCATTAAGTGAATGAAGTTGACACATATAGTATGTATAAGGCCTTTCAAAACTATATGATAAACAATATGATGTACACAACAAAATGCAGACAACAGCCATTCATTTTCTCAACCTTTCTCTTGATGTACTTCATGCCTGGTTCACTATTAACAGTCTAAAAAGACCTCCTGTAGGCATTATAATCCTGGCAACATTATATTTAATAGCATTAAATAAGTTACCACTAAACCAAGGATGCCTGTACAAGAAAACTATACTTTCAAGGGATGTGGAAAGAAAGCTGTTCCATAAATCTTGAACTTACCTGCTGGCGGTTGTATACTTCAAATGCCATAAGGGTATCGCTTGGCACAACCGAGGATAAACTGGATCCCTTGGAGAATATCTTGTGGATTTTTGACTTGTACATCTCAAATACCTGTGAAAAGAGCGAATGTACAGTATACAGGCATGCAAGTGAAATGTAAGGATTTGTAAAATACTTCAAGCAGGGAAAGAATCAAAGAGTTATCATCTTCAAACCTATTTCCCTTTTTTTAAGAGATGAAATAGGAACACTCACAAGCACCTCCTCTGTCCAAAAGAATGAACACCTTTACACTGTTTATAGGCAATTCATCCAGACACCTATACTCGACTGACACCCAAGGTGGGTCCCCATCCCTGCTACCTAAAAACTAGCATACAAAACTTTCAGACAATAAAACAGAACACTCCGAATAATCAATGGTTGCATAAAATCCACAATTCAATACTCAGTGCCTGTGTAAGAAAATGAGGAATGGAATTGGTTGAACAAAAAAAATTTAAAAAGTATAGTCGATTTGCCTATTGCTCAGGTTTTTACAGCACGGCACATTGCCAAGCCCAAAGATTCGCATGATGCTGATAAATTTTTCTTGTGAGGTTTGCTTCTGCTGGGAATCTCAAAAGGTAATTAAACCAAAACCCTATTTTGATCCTCTTTTCACTTGTTATAAAAGTCATATAACTCAGTGATATAAAAATTTAAATAAAGAAGAAAAATATGGATAAATTCTTCCACAAGTTTAGTGTCTTATACAGAACGCTCATTGTCCAAAACCAATTAACTGCGCAACAGACGAATAGACAGAACTCGGAATAAAATAAAACGGAGTGGAAAACATTTGCAAGGAGTATAACCAAGGGTAAATGATGCAACTTGTGTACATATAGGGAGAAGCTGAGAATATTCTTCTGTGGTCTGAAAGGAGAAATGAATGTGAGTGTGGTCCACTTCGCTGGGTATTCTCTCTTGGCAGTGCTTATACAGTGCTTAAGTTGTGTAAAAGCTTCTCCACCAGAATTACAATTCGATGATGAACGTCTGGTACAAAATGGTCATTACTACTCCACAATTACGATCTTTCTTCATAGTGCTCATGCTGTACATTAAAAGTCCCTTAATCCGGAAGGCAGGGGGGTTTGAGACTTCCGAATTAGAGAAAATTTCGTGTTATTGAAAAATACCCCCCAAAATACGTATAAAGTACTTTTATTACTTTGAAATACAGGTTTCCCTGTCACACGTAATTTATGAGGTTTTTCGTTGTGCCAGATGTTTGGGTGATTCTGACTGTGTTGCGTAGGCACGTAATTGATGGCCTTTGTACTTCAATTCGTAGATTGTAGACTGGCCCACACCATACTCCGTCATTAAATTACTCAGGCGTACACCCTTCTCCAACTTATCCAATATAGCTAGTTTATGTGCCAGATTTAATGTCTTATGAGGTCTCAACTTCTTAGTGGGCTTCTTTGGTGGTTTATTAGGAGCCATGATGAATACTGTAGACACCCACAACACTGAATTATATCCCGGGAGAAACGAGAAGAATGCACACGAGGCAGGGACCGACGCTTGACTGAACCATAAACACACACTGGGCGGGAAAATGGCGGGAGTTCGGCGCATTACTTTTTCGGTATTTTTTTTTTTTTTTTCAATTATTTGGGATAATTATGGGTAAAATTGGTGGGCCCAAAAAGTTCCGGGGGAGCGAGCATTCCGAGGTATAGACCTCCAGATTAAGGGACTTTTACTGTATAGAGTTTAAAAGTAACTGAAGTTTATTAAAAGATTCTCCACCAGTTATTAAGATTAATTAGCATGTACACTGCCCACTCACATACCTGGATGCACATACTGGTGACCCCTGTTCTATCACAAAGCTCATTTTTCAGCTCCTCAATAGAAGCATTGGCTGGGACCCGGATGAAGAATTTCTTTGGCTTCTGATAAGGATCCTTCCAGAAAAATATCACCTGGATCAGCTAAAAATAAAATCAGGAAATTAATCATATATCACAACACACATCCATGGAAATATTACCTATGCCAGCTATACCTCTACCCAATAATAAGGTTCAGATCCATAATATGCGAGGGTGCCTGCCAACCTATCAGTCAGCTATTATGCGAGGTGAATATCAGCACATCGTATATTCCACACTCATATTGCATGTGTAATGAGGGATTATTATATCAAAAGCAACTTACCTTCTGATCCTTAGGTATTGGAACTGAGAGGCAGCAGAACTCATCAAATTTGACTGATACTTTGTCACACTCATGACAAGTGAGTGTTGACTTGAACTGTCCTTTGAATAGATCATCAATTATCGAGTCATTCCGGAGTTTGTGTAGTCGCCACCACTCATCTGCAGCACGCTTGTCATCCCACCCATCCAAATCAGGCGGCTCAGCCATATACGGTTTCTTTTTCACGCGGTTCAGATCCTAGGAAAGAGAGTATGTAGGTTGTGTACAATATGAACTTTTTACAAATATTGTTTCCTTCAACTCTAGTTTAACCTAAGTGAATGTAATTCTTTGAAATAAAGCAATCTTAAACAAGTAGAAAGTAAGGCGTTAGAAACAGATCATGGGTTACAACTTACAGAGCTATAAGAGTTTTATTCATGAGTATTTGCAGTAAAAGTTTCCTGATTATGACTTTTCCCTATGTCAAGAGGACATGTGCATTCTGGAAATTATGTACCATTACTCTTAACTGAAGAGTGAGTTTCTGGTAATGTTCTTAGCAGTGAACATGTACTAGCAATTTTTGCATTACAATCCAAGTAACAAAATATGAAAGAAAGGAATTATCTTTATATCAGTCTGTGATGGTTGATGCATCATAGTTTTATGACCTTTACACACTCATTTATTAGAAGTTGCCCTGACAATCAGTGATGTGTTGTAAAATACAACTGTCCCCTGATTGCATAACTGCTGTCATAATAACATTCAATCTCATGAAGATGGGAAAGCTGAATTATTTTCTTCGGTTTTACATCATTATCACCATAACTCACCTCATGCATACCATCGAGCAGCTCCACCATGAACTCTTGGGCATCATGCTGGGCAAACCCTGAGAACTGGTTGGCCTTCACTGACATCATGGACTTGAGCTTCATAGGTGCAATGGAGGGCTGGGTTCCTGACCACAGCACCTTCATCAGCTGGGCGAAGGACCCTGCCAGCTTTCCACCCATGCCCAAGGGATTGTCCTTATTTATCTCTTCTTGGTAGTTGTAATCTGTAAAGGGTTCAGACATAGAAAAAATAATTAATATTTAAAAAGATGGTTAAAAGTAGTGGATACTGTAACAAATGGGGTAATGATAATAATTCTGTTATTATAATAATGATGATGATTATAACTACACAGTTCATAATGAAGACCCTGTTGAATATGCGTCTGACCTAGAAAATATTCGCGGAGCTCCTGGGTGTTGGCGAGGCATTGCAAGACACTGTTCATGAAACAAGTATTGCCAATATTCTCCAGCCCGGTTGTGCCTCTGGGTACTACAGGGGTAACTGGACCCTCACAACCCCCAGTTGAGGAGGAAGATGAGGAAGAAGATGAGGAGGATGTGGAGAAAGACGATGAAGAACCACGCATCCCCTTGCTGACTGGGGACACTAGGCACATGGGCTTCTGCAAAGGGAAAGATAAGGAGAAGTACTGTACTACATCTTTGCACTAATCTTTTATGTCCTGGGCAAAACATTCCTTATAAGAAAAAATATATAGTTCTTGTATGAGACAGCAGAGACACACGATGTACAATAATTTAACACTGACATAATTAAAAGTGATAATCAGTGCAGACAAGAGTGAAGTTGGATTTGTGAATGAGCTTAACGAACCTGCAGTACTAGCAAAGCAGTTAACTTGTATATTACCTATTCAAACCAAAACTACTAACCTTAGCCTCAAGGGAAGGAGGAATAGGTGGGGCGAGGGGGATCGTGCCCAGACCAGTAGGGGAGGTGTCAGACTTGCTGGCAGCCATCCACGTGTTTTTGGCCACCTTGCTACTTGGGGCTGGAAAGAAAGACATTGCAGAAATGATCGCCTTGCACAGCTCTGTACTAATATTATCAATACAATAAATATATGGTTACGATGTAGTGAAGATGTTATCTTCACTTGGGGTTAATGACAAATAAGTTTCGTGTTGGTCTAGTCTCGTCTAGTCTTTTTATTTCTTAAGGTTTTACATTGCATATAAAGTTTTATAGCTAACCTGGAAGCTAACCTGGAATATGATCATGTGACTATATTTTATAGTCAACCTGGAATATGCTCAATCATATACATAAAGGTTGCCTGCTACAACATCTCAGAACACCTCTTATACCTTACAGGCAAAAAGTTAACAAGGAAGTAGAAAATTGCAACACCAACCTGACTCTGGTACGACGTTGGTGAGAGAGCCCCACTTTTTGTTGGTCTGTTTCTTGAGTTTAATTTCCATGTTGTTGGCAGTGACCTTGTAGTGGCATTCATTTGACACCACCTTGTCCTTCAGGTTGAGGTTCCACTCAAACCAGGTCTCCTCTGTGGTCCCTGGGTGTTGCTGTAGGAACTTAGGGTCACTGTTGGAGAAAGGAAATGGCATGATTGATTCACAGATGGGAAAGATAACTTTCAATGACGAACTGACTGGAGACTATGAAACTCATAACTAAGAACAGGGGAAAGAAGGACGGTTAAAGAGCTGAAAATTATTTATTCAGGATTTGTTATAATGTGACACAGTGGGTACTGCAATGTCAACTTTTCTTCCTTTGAGAGAGAAAAAAAAAAAAAAAAAAAAAAAAAAAAAAAACTAACCTGGTCTGGAACTTGGCTGATATAGAGTCCTCTGTGAAACTGACTGAGGACACATCCTTGTTGATATTTTTTATGTAGAGGAATACTGACAGGCGGGACTCTGCATCCCGATCTGTGTAATCTACTTTCACATTGGTTGTGGTCACTACACCATCCTCTAAGCAGCTTGCCTTCCCATTGTCCAGTTTATCTTGGTCCTCATTTTCAATTGTGTCATTTTCAAGGGGCTGTGTCTGTTGGTGTTGATGCTGTTGGTTCTGCTGTTTTTTCTCTGGGGTCCGGTTGGTCTGTGAAGGGGATGATGTTTTGTTCTTCTGACTGACTATTTTTTCTGGACTTGGCTTTTTGGCAACCTGTTGGAAAATGGTAGATTTATGATATGGGATACTTAATTAACAAACAAAAAGAATTCGAGTGAAAAATTTAATGAAAACAAGACACTATTTCTGAGTGAGGTCAGAAAGGAAAAGAAGAGACTTCTGGCAGTAGGGTGATGAAGAGGAAGGATAGAGTTCTTGTGGATGGAAACAAAGCTGCACAGGAAGTAGATAGATACTGGTATTTTGATCATTTCATGAATGAATAAACAGGGGTGAAATCTTTGTGGTAACATGTATGGGGGAAGCAGGTGGGTGTCAGATGCCTGGATATACAAGAAGTAAGGAGCAGGTTAGGAAAGCAAAAGGGAGGCTGAAGGTGGGAAAGGCTCCAGATGTTAATGGAATGGCAGATGGTTTTAAGGCTGGATGCCCTTTCTGACACCAAACCTCCTTATATTCAGGAAAGGATATGACGTATGGAGCCCCTGTGGGTATTCATTTCAATTTTCAATATTTCTCAAACCTTACATCACCATGCAAATCATCTTACCTCTAGATGTGGCCAGTGTACAGTGTTGTCATGTTTAAGAAGTTTAATTATACAGCGGGGACCTTTGTAGGTGACAGACGTAGCTTCGGGAACAATAGGAGCAAATAACTGTGCTGAAAATTTTCTGCCCTCAGCCAGGGAGACAGCGAGGGTAGTTTCATCCGTGTTGATGTTGACTGTGCGATTATCATGCCCGTGTCCCACTATCACTGACACTGTTACAAACTCATTTTTCTGACTCCAATCATGAGCAAGTTCACAGGAAATGGAATTTCCTAGAGACAGAAAATAAACTGTATGAAAATATGCAATTTAACAAAGCTATACATACCGGTAGAATGCACCTCAAACAAACATCAATGTCTCATGGTATAATCTTCAATAATAAATATACAAATCAAATTCCAATGCAATTATTCCCATAAAATACAGATACAAAATATTTTACTGGATACACAAGACATATTCCTATGTTGAATTATGCAATTTAATATATAAACAATGTAATGGTCTGCAACTGATATATGAGAATTTGACTATAATTTATAGCTAACCTGCTACATAGTAGGTTTAAACAAAATAGTACCAGACTGTCAAAGGACATTTGCCCAAGAGTGCCACATACTGTTTTCACGATCTTTTTTCTTTTTGGTGGAGGAGCCGACATCCTGCTTTGTCTGATGGTGAGTCTTTTTGTTAGCAGGCTCCATGCTCTTATCCAAGGTGTCGTCGGCTGCGGTGGACGAACACCGGCGCTTCCTCTCCCCACTGATGTGCACCGTGGAGCTGGCGGGACCTGAGTCACGGGAAGAAACCTCATTATATTCTTTGTACAGTATTCTTAATGTATCATCCAATAACTGGCCACTGGATTGTTGAAGTGCCAGACAGTACAGTAGTTACGTAAGGGATGAGAACACACTAAAATAAATCAGTGTAGTGGAGCTAACCTGGACCAAACAAGTATAAAAATGAGAAATCATAAACAAGAGTCTCCCCAAGAATAATTGGTATTTATTGAAAGAATTGCCATCTTGTTTCCATATTTACCCAATAATTGCAGGCGACACAGATAACCTACATAATAAAAAAAAGTGATAAGAATAAAAGCCACATTTACTACATAATCTCACCAATAGGCTAAGCACTGGTACTCAACTTCACTAATACAGTCCTATACACACTAAACTAATTAAAATACGTTTCTATACGTGCATTTCCAACCATCACCACCATCTTCTTTTTCTTCCCAGTACAGTTCTAGGAATTATTTTATATTCTCGTATTTGTTAATCAGGCATTATATTCATATATAAAGTAATATAACAATGGAAATAGTCATAGTAAATAGACAGTGAAGATCCTATAAGTAGAAAACATCCGTGTGCTCAAGGTAAACAATAGGAATAACTAACTTGTTAGTTGTTGTTTAATTTCTTGTTTATTTGTTTACTTACACCGATGCACTTATTCACACACCTCCTTCTATAGATAATATTGCCTTAAATGCTTTCAGAGTATATATGGAAGCTCACCTCGGGCCAAAAAAAAAAGTAAAAAACAGTGAGGTGGTCCAACCTCTCTCGTACCACAACAATACACTCGTAGCCAGTGGTGCCAGGTCACAGTCACTAAATTTCCCCATCTTCAACATCAAAATGTCTCTATTTACCTCAAAAATTCCCTGTTTACTCCTGAAGGTAGTCGCACATTTACCATCTTCTAGATAATTTCGTCTGGTAGAAATTTTCCCATTTACCCTTAAATAATCTGTATATAAGTTCCCCATTGGTACCTTTAATTCTCCATGTCTAGGAAAAATTCACCATACTTGGCAACATTGCTCGTAGCAGCAGCCAGTGTTGCCAGGTCTGATTGACAACATTACCCCAAGTCCCCAACTTCAACATGACTATCAATTGCATAGTAATAATTCTTTTGGCAACCTTTGTGGGTTTTCTTGGTCTTCACGTCCCCGCTACAGGGGCACTACAGCGTGACAATTGACAAGTGTGTGTGGTCCTTGTGTGGCGACCACAAAGCGCCCTTGTCTCCTGCTCATGGAGGTATAACCGTATAATATAAATATATTACACTTCCATGGTCCTGCTGAGCCTTACCACATCTTCAACAACATCAGAATTTCCCAAACTTCAACCTCAGAATTTTCCCTTTTGCCTTAATAATTCCCTGTTTACTCCTGAATATAATCGTATATTTACCATCATTTTGTTATTTCGTCAGGTAAAAATTTCCCCATTTACTCATGAACAATCCCCATTGGTAGCCTACCTCTAATTTCCTATGTCTAGAGAAAATTCACCATATTTGACAATACTGCAGCAAGAGTGCGGGGTTACTCAGAAAAAGTGAGTCATCTTTAGACATATATATATATATGTAACTGTACATGGCTACTTTATTCATATGTCTAATATTTTGTTTACGGTGAAAATATGATATAATTTGTTTTGGAATTTCATAGTGAACATGTTTTCAACGAGATCATCCAGTACTACTTATGATTAGGTTAATATACATTAATGTGTGATAAATTATTAATTATTTTATATACCTTTTTTATGCTTTCATGATAATATATTAGCATATTATATGTGTATTAATTAAAATATTTTTACCTTAGCCTAGCACTGAATATCGAGATATGATAAAATGGTAAAAATACACTATAACATCCATTTTATACCATTTTTTCAATCAAATAAATAAAATTACTCGTCTAGATACTTTAAAATGTACAGTATTAGGTTAATTTGCAGTTCCATCGAAAATTAAATAGGTAGTGTCTGCAATGGCGACGTAAAGAGTGGGACGTCAATGGATCTCACACCAACAATTTCCATCATTTCCAAGGGAGCCGTGTTTACCCCGAGCATAAATGTGAGTCAGAAATAACCCCTGCCATCTCCTTCACCCCTTCACCACTCCTCCAGTAGGCCAGGGCGAAGGGAAATAAGGGAAAAATAGGGAAAATAAATACGAATGGAAGTAGGGGAAGTGGAAGAAGAGATTGTTGTTTGGCCTTGGGTGCTAAATAGGAAGTGAAAATAGGACACTAAAATGTTTTCCTAGTACACCTTCGCCTTTGTTCTCGTCATGGGATGTATGTACGAAATTGTTTTTATGTAAATTGGATCAACCTGTGGAGTAAATTGAGGTGAAATGAGGGAAATGGGGCCAGGGTTTCGAGTATCAAGGCCATATTATTATTATACTGTAAACTTATGGGTATCTTTTTTGTGCCCCACTTCTTCCAGTTCATTTTTCCTGCTCGTGTGTTTAATTTATATATGGAAATTATCACTCTATAGACTTAAAGTAATGCGGAAATGCGGAAGTTACCTCCTTACATTTTGATATGAGGAAGGTAACTTACGGTAATTAGGTTGTGTGAGTGGTTGGTGACAGGTGTGTGTGTACAATGTGTGTTTGTTTCCTCACCTGTATTGTATTTATACATGTAAACTTGTAGGGCACTTGATATCTCTCAAACTATGTAATTGAAGCTTTGGTAAAGTTTTAGAAGAGCCACAGATAATGAAAAACATCATTTTTCCCACTTTTTGGGAAAATCCATCATTCCCTGTATTTTTGTTAAAATAAAGGTAAATATTGAAAGAATTGACGTTATCGCATAAGGTTTTTTCTACCTTCATTACCCACTTATTTAGACCATACTAAGACTATTTTCTTCTATGGCATTTCCTTTGCAAATTCTTTCAATAAATACCAAAATAAAAAGGTTGCAGTGCATTTTGACCATGTTTGATCCTCCCCCCAAGAGGTTGGTTTGAAGGGTAAAACAAGTAAATAATGTATTAAGTACCGGTAGTTAATATTTATATGTTCTAGACATACCGGTAGTCTGACTTTACCTGACCTAACCTAATCTGGGCAAAAATAGGAAGAAAATCAAACCTGGTCACTGACTTTGATAGGTGAAATGCCTCTCTGTGCTTCATTTACTGTGTGAGAGTTTTATATTAATCATAATAATTTTGTTTGACATTCTTACTTTATCTTACTAGGTTGGAGGGCTTATTAGTCTCTCCCACTAAACCATTATTTTAGTGAGATTTTTTACTTACAGGATCTAGCATGATGAGTGAGCCTAGTGGCCAAGGTGGGGGGGCAGTGGCGGGAGGGGGAGGTGTTCGCACCCGCTCTCACCCACCCCTCGCCCCCCCTACAGAAAGAGGGGGAATGGGAATGCTGGGAGGGGGAAACAATACCTCCTCGACCTCATCCTCCTCATCATCTTCCTCCGGCTTTCCAAGAATGTCCCTCCGCTCCCTCTTGCTCAACAGTCCCTTCTCCCTCCGCAGTCGACCTAAAAGAGTGCGAACTCCAAGCTCCTCCTGTGAGTATGCTTTCCACAATGGATCAGTGTGCTTCCTTGGGATGTGTGTGGTTTTTTGCGAGATGAGATTTTGGGTTAATGTTGGATAGTACCATAGGATTGAAATGCATGACTCTACTGTACTGTATAGCATATAGTGTGTTGTAGGACTTAGGGTTGTGTTTTAAGGTAGAATATAGTTGTTTGTCAATCTGAGCTGTAAGTAATCTAAAGAATATAATTATTTTTGTTTTCAGACAAATTAACCATAGAACCAGACAGCAACACAGACTCTTCAGCTGCTGTTTTTAGTGAGTCTGGTAGTGGGGGTGGCGAAGCAAGTGCATCAGGGGCGACTGGATGGTCCTCCATCCGCCGCCACCACCACAGTGGCCGCAGTCTGGTGTCCAGTCGCCGTGGCTCTGTTGGTTCTAGAGGCACTGCCAGGGGAGATTCCTGTTCTTCCTCAGATGGGGTAAGTCGCATCCTGGGAAAGAATGGAGATAGGTGGTACCAGCAAAGTCCCGCAACAATCAGTTTTGGCACCATGATGTTCTTAGTGTATTGTGGATAAATGACATTTTAGAGGGCATAACCAGTCATGCAAGTCTGTTTACAGGTATTGCCAAGATCATGAGAAAAATAAAATAGGAGGATGACTAGAGAAGGTTTTAAGTAGTTCTACAAAAATATGCAGATGGAGTGTGACTTGCTAAATAGTTTAATGTAGCACGTGTAAAGTAATGGTAATGGGGAGGAATGACAGGAGGCCAAGTTGCTAATATAAAATAGGAAAAAATCAAATGCCACAACATTGTTATGAAAATTGGTGTAACGATTACTGCCGACACCCATCTTTTTGTCCTTGGTAGCCGTTTCCAGAAATGCGGACACCAGTCTTTTAAGGGTTAAGTATCCCATACTCTAACACCTTCCCCCTATGTAAAACCCAGGGAGCTTGTGCTACGAGTCTACCCAGCAGCAACACAACTTTACCGGGTGTTGGAGTTGCCTTGGGAACCACACGAGATGCTGGCAGCACTTCCTCTGAAACCAGTACCTCTGAGGGTCATAGTGGTGGGCGACGCGAGTGTTCACTATGCCTACAAGATGTGTCAGATGATCTGTTTCCAACACTTCTCTCTTGCCCTCACTCTGCTTGTCTCTCCTGCCTGAGACAATACCTCAAAGTGGAAATCACTGAGTCCCGAGTAAATATCAGCTGCCCTCAATGTAATGAGCTCATGCATCCCACAGGTTGGTCTAATTGCTCCTGCTTTCAGTGCATGTCATATTTTCTAGGTATCCATTCCTTTATTTGACCTTTTTGAAGTTTAATTTGATGTTTAAATTGAATCATTCTTTGATAGTTTTGAGAATGGGAAATGCAATAAAGAATAGCCATTTATTGAATGGTATAGTTTTGCTGTACAGTATATTTTATTTAAATGTTATTTTTATGAAATTTGCTTATCTTATAAATCTGTTAGTGGTCAAGATAAAATATCATTAGTTACCATGTGTCCTGTTATCAGGCTTGGGTATACTATTTGTGTTGTACTTACAATTTGAGACTTTACAAGGCACAACTGACTAAGCAACAATGATCAACATTGTCCTCCATTTCCACACTGTTAACAGTTAATTAGCCTATATATGACATGTTGAGGTGTTACAGCTGGCTAAAGGTTCTCAAAACATTTTAGTACTCCAGCTAAAGAACAAATTTAAGGATGTGATGGATCCTAGAATGCTGTCACAGCATTTTTTTTAATGAAATTATTGTACAGTATTGTCAGTGATATCACCATGCTGATGAGTTAGTATATCAGTGTGATAACCACTGAGATGTAAAATACAGACTCAAATAGCAATTACTTCATCAGGCAGTTACTGGATTCTTTATGAATTGAATTGAAGAATTATCACTATCAGGGTGTTGATAGAGGAATGGTTGTTGTGATAATAAAAAGTTACTGTACTCTTAGTTGTTGCAATAATTTATATCCTTTGTGGAAATAGTATAAAGATTTAGTTTGAAATGGGAAGTAGGATTCAGGCACAGTATTAAGACTGTTTCTCTCACCAGACATCCACACCATCTTGAATAATGCACTGCTCTCCTATAAGTTCGAGGACTTCATGCTGCGTAGAGTATTGTCTATGGACCCTGACACTCGGTGGTGTCCTGCCCCGGACTGTGGGTAAGTTAACTCAATTTGATGCATATTTTTTCCCCATTTCTCATTGCCCTAAATATCATAATTCCCCATCCCTAGCTGCATTTTGGGAACACTAACCTCCCCCCCCCCCCCCTCTGCATAACAAGAGAATGTCGGGAAAACCAGGAGTTCGTGTAAGGACGGAGGAGGGGTCCCTGAGACACAAGGCACAGAGCCAAGAGAGGTAGCAGTCGGGGGGGATATTGGTTTGACATTCTTTTGAGGCCATATTATGAGTTGGGAGTGGTGTGTCACAACTTACTACTCTAGTTGAATTTAAAGATTTTCATTGCTTTCAGTAACATAGCTAGAAATAGCTCCCAGCTAGTTTCCTGTGACCTGGTGGCCATTATAGTTGCCTATTTTACCATTAGCATGGTTTTCTGTTGCATTGCCTTGCAAGTTACAAAGTACATTGTGTTTTGTAGTGATTTACAGTTATGAAAAATATGAATTTCTTTCATCAGGTATGCAGTGGTGGCGACGGGGTGTGCAGGCTGCCCAAAATTGAAGTGCGAGCGTCCAGGGTGTGGAAGTCACTTCTGCTATCACTGCAAGGCCGAGTGGCACCCCAACCAAACCTGTGACATGGCCCGTGCTATGAGGTCACCCAATGGCCTTCATACTTACTCTTATCCTTTCACTTTTATCCACGATATTCAGACCAGTACGTATTTGGATCTGTTACCAGAGGTCCCCAATTGTTTCCCCTCCTTTATCCATGATAATAGACTAGCATGTACTCTCGGGATTAAACTCAAGATTGATATGTTACTAAAAAGTTAATATAGTGGTTAGAATCAGTATGCAACATGTTCATTACCATATATGTTCCTTTAACCTACAAAACCACTTCTGTCAGTTTATTTGTGTTACTGCCTGGAGTTCTTGAATATTTCTCAACTCTACAGTTCTATCCTGCAATATATTTATGAGTTTGGAAAATTTTCAAGTATAACCGAGTATTGATTTCACAGGTGAGGATGTCAAAGCATGTCCAAGATGTCAGGTGCTTATAGTAAAGATGGATGATGGGTCATGTAACCACATGACCTGCAGCGTGTGTGGAGCAGAGTTCTGCTGGCTATGTATGAAAGAAATATCAGATCTGCACTATCTGAGGTTAGTGTGTCTTGCATATGTTTAGATATATATTATTCTATATATTGATATTGTTAGAAATTGTATTGATAATTTCCATTGTTATTCAAAGTTTAGTTGGAAAAATTATTTTACAGCTAACTTTAAGGATTGTCCACATACACCTTCAAGCTTGATTTGGATGGATATATAATGCACTTCCTTGCTCTTTCTAAATACGATACATCCTCACAAATAAAATGTCTATGCAGTCCATCAGGATGCACATTCTGGGGGAAGAAGCCATGGTCACGGAAGAAAAAGATCCTATGGCAGTTGGGTACCTTAGTGGGAGCACCTCTTGGCATTGGTTTGGTTGCTGGACTTGCTGTTCCTGCCATGATAATTGGTGAGTTTAAGTACAGTACCACGTATTATTTATTTTTACTTATTTCAAACACAGTACATTGGTGTTAGATTTCTGACTTGACTTTACCTTTTGCACAAACCCAACCTTCTTTAACATAGAATTTTACTTGAAATTATTATTATTATTATTATTATTATTTTTATTAATTGAATTGGTATTTGAAGAGGTCAATTTTTTTTTATTTTTTTTTAGTCAAATAACTTACTTGCTTAAGATAGAGCACAAATATCTAATTATGTAGTAACAGATGCGATGAGTTTAAAAGAGAGTTGATGGGGTTTAGGGGGAATTGAAACTTTTTGCAGGTTTGAGGCATTGAGGAAGTTGCATCCTAAAAGAAGATAGGATATTGTATGTGCTAATATTTTGAAATAAATTGTAAACAGATTGAAGTAATTTGAATTGGTATTTGACCAGGTAAACTATTGTATTTCCTTATAGTACACCACATTTTTTTAAATTGTTGTGATTTGCATTCCCCTTCCTTGATGAGCACAGTATTATGCTTGGATAGTTATTTACCGTACATATTTTCCTTGGCACAGGCATACCAATCTGGGTGGGGAGGAAGCTTCATGCTCGCTACTCACGTAGCAACCCACACCGGCGCAACCTGGCTGTGGTGGGTGGTGTCACAGCCTCGGTAAGCCTACACTCTAACCCATTTTCTGTTATGAATGCATACATGTACCTGTGTTCAGTCATCATAGAATGATGCGAGTGTTATGTAGTCTGCATAAGAACCCATGTGTATTTGGGATGTAAGGAGTGTTACTATGTTGTGACAAGCTAATGTAATAAGGACATGTTTACCTGCCAAGTAGTTGACCAGCCGCCTTTTTGTGTTGTGCACAAGGAACAGTTTTCAAAGCAAAAAATGTATGATGTATCATGTTAGGTATTTTAAAATTTATTTCTCAGTAAAATCCACTAGTATATAAACCAATGAATGGCAGGGGATCACTTTACAGTATTATATTGCTTAGCTTGTGTGGTTAAAAGTTCCAGGTCTTTCATATACAAATATTGTTTTCCTTTTTATTCTAAGTAATCATATGTATCATTCCACAGGCTGTCATCTCTCCTGTTCTTGCTGGCCTGGCAGTCAGTATAGGTGTACCAATCTTGTTAGCATATGTGTACGGTGTGGTGCCAATCTCACTGTGCCGGTCGGGAGGATGTGGTGTAACTACTTCTGCTGCTGGGGTCAGAATTGCTTTTGATGATGAGAATGACATGGTTTTTGGCATTCCAGGCAGACAATCAGGTGAGTTGTAGAGTGTTACATTGTCATGTAAATGTTGTCACCCAAAACTCTAAATCTTTTCAAAAAGGGTGGGGTTACAATAAAAGGATTATGTACAGAGGTTACAAAAGGGTTGTATGAGGGAGTGATGATTTTCACACTGTCATGTGGTTAACTTTGGTGTGGTATAGATATGAAAAATTAAGAGTAAGGACAGTAGAGTTGGATATGCTGAAAAGTGTGTAGAGTCAAAAGAAGTGACAGGGGAATATACTGTATACTGAAATCTGTAAAAGGTATGATGTGAGAAAATTACTGCACCAGAGAGTAGAAAGGAACCTTCTGAGATATGGGTATATGGAAAGAATATTGTACCACCTTTTATGCCTTCCTAGTCTCCTTTCCATTTCATGTTTGGTCATAAATACTGGACGTTTATCATCAGCTTAGTTACATCCATTGTCTTCATGTGCCCCTCCATCTAAAAACTATTTTTGGTCAAGCAATTTTCTCACACTACGTCTTTCACAAATTTCCACATTTATTTCCCTTGTTGATTTTCTAGAATCCACACACACATCACTCTATATACATATCTCCTGAGTTGCACACACTTAAGATTTTTGAATATATAGTTGTTGTTGATGTTCTACCAGGGCAAAATGGCCTCCTGCCCCACAGAACCCCGGTACACACTGGTAGTCTGGTTGCAGTGAAAAAACAAATTAAAATATATGAGGGACTGGCCCTATATGTCTGGGCTACCAAAGCACATCCCAGGGAAATGGGTCCAGAGCTTACTGGACCAGGGAGATTGGGGAGGAAGGTCTTTGATCCCACAGCCTGTTCTGTGGGCCCAAGTCCACGTTACCACAAGAGCTACAAGTGGGGCAGCACCTTCCATGAGACCAGCCCTGAAGGGACCATAAGGGGGAGGGAGTTTAGACTGCTGCATGTAAGTGGATAATGCACCCCCGTGTGCTGGCGGTCCACACAGCAGTGAAAAAAAAAGAAAAAAAAAAGTGGGCAGATCTTGTCAAATCCACTAGAAAGTGACCAGATCCTACAACAATCATTATTCTAGCCCTGTGGGGGAAGGCAAATATTCACAGAGAATAAAGTCAGCCCCCCTGGGCAGTAAATATATAGTAATTTATTCTAGTTAACAGTAAATTAAACTTAATATGAGAAGAGACATTAAGTTGAGCACCTTAGCCATTTTATTTTGGCAAAATCATAATAATTTTCTACAACTAAGGAGATATTTTTATGACTGTCTAAGAGTTCATCCCCATATACCATCTTGCCGATAAAACAGAGTCCAGCCATGCAGGGGGAGTTGGCTTAGGGTCAGCGGGTCTCTCTGGTGCCGGGGCGGGACCAAGTGGTGCGGGTGGCAGCATTGGGGAGGGTTGGTGTGGCGCATCCCTTTCCTCCACACACAACCACCTTGAGAGCGATAGGGAGTCAGCCAGCAACACTGCCATTGCTCCCGCATCACTCACCGGTTCCATTGCCTCCTCATGCATTTCTCGCACTAACAGGTGAGTGATTGGTGAA
The DNA here is from genome assembly GCA_033782935.1 of Petrolisthes cinctipes. Classification (NCBI taxonomy): domain Eukaryota; kingdom Metazoa; phylum Arthropoda; class Malacostraca; order Decapoda; family Porcellanidae; genus Petrolisthes; species Petrolisthes cinctipes. Next base: position 61,981 of record JAWQEG010001637.1, read on the forward strand.
AGGGCAGATTGTGATCAACTTAGTGGTGGTAGAGATTGTAGCTATTTGATGTGACAGAGTAAAAGGTGATGCAGATAATGGTGGTGTAGTGGTAAAGATACTGCTGTTAGTGTTTGGAGAAATGTCAGTGTCAGTGATGGTGAAGGAAATGTAGATAGTAGAATTAATATACAGTAACTGTACAGTCTGCGTTATCCGATATCCGACTTAACGAGGGTTTACCGTACGAAGATATATACTTTCTTAATCCACTATAGGACAATTCTATTCTCTAAAGAAGGTTGCATCTTGAAAACCTTCCACAGATTGGAGGTTCATGTTGATATAGCACACGGGAGCAGGTCAACAGCAAGTGGAGAAACTGCATCTTTAGCAATCTCCACCCACACCCTCGACACCGAGAATGCTTCTGTCAGGGGTCTGGCTGGCTCACTTCTACAGTATAAGGTATGGAAGACACTAAAGGCAGGAAAATAGGGTATGAGTATTGCACATGATTAAAATGAAGGATAAAGTAATTAGGAGTTTGTTATCTTAGATATACTGTAATATCTGATACTGATACCTTCCTTTCACTTTCCTCTCCCTCATGTATGAGTACTTCTTCACCTGTTCACCCATCTGACTGGTGGTCAGCATTTAAAAGAGAGTAATGCTGAATTTAGATGTCAAGAAGCCTTTGACTTAAGGTAAGTTTATTGTGTTATGGATGTGTAAAGATGTTAATGTGTATTTATTTCTTCTCCAGGTTTGTGAGAGTGAGGGAGAAGGTGGGGCAGGTGGTGATAGTGCCAGTGGGGTGCTGGAGGCAGGTGCAGGGCTCTCCCAACCTCATGTGACCAACCTCTACCTCCATGGAGGTGCAGGAGGACAAGGGGGGCCTGGTGGGGATGGCTGGGCTTATGGTCCAGGAGGGACGGGACAGTATGGAGAGGACTTGAGGTTGGACAGTGTGAGTGCCATTATCACTGCTCATCAGTTCTCCAGGAAAGGTGTAACATTTACACCCACTGGGCAGGAGGGTGGTGATGGATCAGGAGGTGGGCACGTAACCCTCACACTTGATGATGACTCTCCCTTTGAGGATGAGGACGGTGGGCAGGGAGGATCAGGTTATAGGAAGCCTCGGTCTCGCTCCCTTCTCACCCGCCCCACACTACCCATGGTCCATGTGGGAGGGAGGCGAGCGTCGAGTGCTGATGGAGCCACCAAGGAGTTTGATCGCCCTGCCCGATGCGAGTCATTCCCAAGGCTGGAGTGATTGGTTCCAGTTACATACACCCATCCTAAACCATACCTTGATTATACCTGAACCTATTCCTTCCTTATCTGATCCATACACTGATATACCCAATCCCATTTCTTCCAAATCTGATTCATACCCTGATTATACCTGATTCTGTTCCTTCCTAATCTAACCCTTACCTTTATCTTTTTTAAATTTGTCCCTTCTTGTGCTCTTGTCAGCCTAAATAGATTGAATGAAATGAAGTTGATGCCTGGTGTCATTGTTGCATGATAACATTGTGTTGGTTCTATGCTAAAGATTGAGAACGTCGAGTATTTTTTATAATGAAATTAACAGAATAAATAATTATACAAAAAGGATACTATGTGTAGACTTCATTTCATTTTCTTGGATGGAGAGAAAGAATAATTTGGCTACAGCATACAGGGCCCAGACCTTACTATAGTAAGGCTGGATATAGCCAGAGATAAGATCAAAGTAATGCACAATATGCAGTGATGACAGTGACTACTACAATAACTCTATGTATTATTATTGGAGTTACTGTATATTTGTCTTGTTTTTCAGCTAATGATCCAGAATCGTACATGTGGTACCTGCTCAATGCTGATCTGTCTGGCTGTCTATGATAAACAGCATTATATTTGATTGATCATATTTACAATGAGCAATCAGAGATTCAGTTGTAAATCATAAATTTAACTACATTGATACGACCATGTAGACAGTACTGCACAGGTGCCACCTCTATGATTCTGGATCAACAACTGGAAAAAATATATTGGTCATTGTGATCACCTAGTTACATGCTGCATATGGCCCTTATCCTTAATTAATCCCTTCTTACCTCCACCACATACCAGCCCAGCTCCTTCCCTGCCCACGACTGTGATAAAATAAGACTCTTTTCATTCACTCCTTCCTCTTTTCTCAATTTCTGTTTACCCAATGCTGGAATTCCAAGAGTTGTTTTACCAGTACATGAAATGTAAAGTTTTGTGTGCCTCCAGGTTTTTGAATAGTGGGAACGTGAACAGTCCATATTGTGGTCCATGATTTTACTATTAAGTAATGAAGAAATATGGAGGTATTTGTTTACTAACTTTCATAATAGCACTTGTTTTGTAGCTATTAATCCTTTTTTAACTGACATTTTGTACTCCAGTTTTAGATGTTAGTCAAGTGATCTGGAGCATACATTCTGTGTACTGGCCTTCTTTTCTCACTCTCACTTTTCTACTAATATCTTACTTCTCATTCATACTGTATGAACATTCTTCAGACCTCGTTGGTAAGATAGTGAACTAATTCAGTGTGATAATAACCCCGCCAAGGGAAGCTTTACGTCTAGAAATTATAAGTGAGCACAAACAAGGAACTGCAAAGTTTATTTACATATATATACTGTATATAGAGGTTACTGGTATATTTCTCTTGATTTGTAATTTGTATGTATTTAAGTCCAGAGGAAACTTTCTTTTGGTATTGGTCCCACAAAGAAAATATATTGAAAAGATTAAGCAGAAAGAAAGGTTAATGTTACCATAGGTGAACATTTTTTATGTTTCTATCTCGAGATGGGAAAGAAGAAAACTTTCCAGGGCCTGCAGGATGCCATTATTATATAACCTTCAATGGGAAAGTGCAGAAACACTTATTGTATTGGTAGAAATCCTTTGGATTCAAATCTAGTGATATTCACAAAAACATTTGTAAGAGTACAAGGCTCCTGACACAACAGTGATTCAAAATGAACAGAATGGTGCATGTGAAGGCAATACAACCCCAGAAAACCATATAGGGGGTATCTTGTGAACCTTGGTGTTGGCATAATGATATTCACTTTGCAGTGATGTTTGGTGCGTATTTTTTGTCAATGTCAGTGAATACAGTAAGTGTGTGAAGAGATGTGTGGGTGTGGAACATTCGAGTGCTGTATCTTTGTTATGACTAGCTGAAAATACTGAATACAGTAGTTTATGAGTACATGTACAGTATTTGTTGTAATACAGAATTGCAATGTAAGCAAAATTTATACTTATAAGTTTCACTTCAATACAAGTGTTGATACTGGCAACAGTTGTAACACATAAAGAGTGATGACCTTGGTTGTTGTAGCCATTTGTATTTTCTGTTGATAAAGCTGTCAGTGGAAAGCAGGTCTGACCAACATCCTGTCCCCCTGCACTCTTTGTCTCCACCCCACCATACAGTCCGTGTCTGACATTACTCAACACAAGCACAAAACTGGGACCTGCCCTTCTCTAGTCCTGTGCTGAACCATAGAAAAATATTAGAAAATATGCAGTGTTTTAGGCTCATTGGTGTAGCAAGAGAGTTCTGCATGTGTTTAGGGCAATGTGATGATAAAGATTGCTTTTTTGGAAAGATTACAGATTAATATGAAGAAACAGTATTGTGAGATTTGCTCAGTTTGATAAGGCACAAAAAAATACAGATTTTATAAATGCATAAACAGTACTTATAATAAATCTGAACTGTCCATAAGCCTATATTCCATACCACAGCCTTAATATTCTTGAAGTGTAAAAATGTGATAAAGGCAAGAGAGACAATGGCTATGTGGTAAACATATGTGAACTATGTTGGAAGGGTAGCATTTTGTGATGAGTTGTCTTCGGTCCATTCTTATGAATGAATGATGATGGAATATTCTGTCCAGAGGCATTCTTAACCAGTAGATGTGATGCAGGCGACCTCAACTAACCAGGCAAAATGGCCTTTAGCAGTTTAATTCAATCCATGACACAGTTGACCAAGTTCCATCATTTCTCACTGTTTTAACTCATCAATTTCCCATCATTTAGGATAATATTGAACATGAGCCATTGTCGTACAGGCAGTGAAATATCAACAAAGTCTCGTCACTTGTTGGCTGGATACTTAAAAGTATGTGATCTGTGACTTATTTTCAACCCCTACCATTTGTTTTGGTAGTTGATCAATTGTGTCTTGGAGCTGTGTATTTGTTCACTACTATTCATACCCAGGCAACCCCAGCTGTCCAGGTCTTTACCCATTTCCCAGTATGACATAATGAGCACCAATGAGTTCATGTTACCGAGTTTAGTTGGTTGCATCATACATTGGTAAGAAAAACAAATTGATTTTAACAAGAGATTTCTTTGGAATCAAAGTAAAAAGTGCATATATATATATATATATATATATATATATATATTTATATGTATATGAGGAAGCATGTTGTGTATTTTTTTAACGTCCATAACTGATACAGTTATGCCAACTAAAAATGCTGCCACAGGAATGGAAATGTAACACACTTGAGTCTCTAGGAGCCTGCCACAATTAAGCAAAGGGTTTTTATACTGTTTACTACTCCATGATGATATGGCTCAATAAAGTCTCAGCATTGTCATATAATAGTAGAGTACTGTACTAAAAATGTTGGCAAGAGGTTTTGTACTCAAGGAGATGTATCCTCTTTGGAAGGCTTACAAGCTGTATTATCAAATATGGGCATCAGTTGTTTAATTGTGGGTGGGTTTTATGTTTTGTAAAGATTGGTGTTATCCTGTCAGTTTCTATGTCATGGTTCTTTTGCACTCAAATAATATCTTCCAATTTAGGATATAGCTTAAGGTTATTTATATTTCAAAAATGTATTTTTGCTGTTGAAAATGCTCTAACATTTCTTAAAGAACTTTAAAAAAGGTTTTCCAAAGGCATTTCTCCCCCCACCCCTTGAAAAAGGGAAATGGGGTATAACTGTATATTGATGCTAATGATATTTTGTATGTGGCATGCTGTTTGATGACAGGTCTCTTCATTGTGTCTACCCATTATTACTAGTTTTTAGTCATTATTATTTCTCATTCTTTTGAATTTCTGTGATCAGGTGCCAGCTAGTGCCAAGAGGAAAGGTGCAAAGATATTATTGTTTTGATATTCATCTGCTACAGTTAACCTATTCAGTCTTCTCATTCAGTGAGGGACCATCAACTCATGGTTGTGAAGCTCTTGTAGGAGTGGGCCATTATAGAATGAAGGGAACAAAAAAGCATGATTAAAAATCATGAGGTGTTATCCCTACTTTACACTTCATAGAGAAGGTTGGAGATGCTAACAGTATCAGAAGAAAGCCCAGAAACCTGTACTCATGGCAACAGTTAGTGCTGAGGTTTTGTGTTTGCCAAGCATCAAAATTGGGTGCATTTCTTCAGTTTTGTCAACAGTAATTGCAAGGTGAGCAGACAATGTTTTATTTGTTCCTTCTTATAATTATTTATGTGACACATGAATGTAGGTGTTTTTCTATAATTTGTTCATTTAGTTATGTAAGTTTCTGATTTGTATTGGCACATAATGTTTGTGTCAACCTTTTCATTTACTCTCTTCTTTCAGTGTGATATTATTTCATATAATTAATTGCTTCCTGCTCATGCAGCTGTCCTGAGTATGTCTCTTTTGGGATAACTATAGAGACTAGAAGCTGTGTGAATCATGGTGTCTAGTGTAGCTGCTTGAGTGTGTGTGTGAGTGTGTGCCAGTGACTGAATGTCGGCCTGTTTAAACTGTTTTGTAGGTTGGTAGGAATATAGCCACTGCTTCAAGCCACTGTGAGAGAGATAAACGTAAGAACCATTGAAAGGGTATAGAAAGGGAAGTGCTAAGTTTTGCAGAGTAAGGAATTTAAATTATTAGTGTTAAAATATAAATAGAGGACTAGACCATATCAAGTCTTAAATGCAGATACTCTGAGATGTAACCAGCCAGATTGTAGGTGGATATTAGGTGCAATGATATGTTGTAAGTTGTTGTCGTCCAGTGTAAGTAGAGTGTCTTGTTGAGAGAATTGTGGTAGGTGTAGGTAGGGGATTGTAGATATGAAGTGGACTTGAATAGTAAAATTGAAGTACTGTACAGTAAATGAAGTTGTTCGCTGAAAGATGGACATGTTGGCTAGATATGAGGCAATTATAATAGAATAACAGAAGAATAGAAAGATTTAGGTTGGTAGCTGAAGGGTGGAAATGGCAGTTTGATGTGAAGTAAAGAAAGGGTTGCAGATATATATAAGGATGATGTCACAGTTATTGATATTTGGTTCTTGACAGACCCATACTCATTCAGTTCACTGTTTACACTTTATGAATCAGATCTATAGTCCTGGCAGATAAAGATGTGTAAAAGGAATGTCATGGAGTCGAAAATGACAAAGACTAGTTCATTGGCTTCATTTGAAGTACAGTAATATAGCCATTGTACCAGTTGTTGCTCAGTCCATGACATTCCTGCCCATAGACAGAGAGCCATGCCAAATTACCCAATTGAATAGCAATTAGTAATTAAACAAGTGAGTACTAGGTAAGGTATTTGTAATATTTATGTCCCTTATTAGCCCATTCAAGGGTGTTGAGGCCCAAGGCTTGGCTACCTTAGCTTGGTTGTTTAAGGAAGGGCAGCCAACCCTTTCTGAATGGTGGCATGGCATGAGTGATATATATACTGGCTACCTCAGAGAGTCTCGAGCCAAGGCAGGAATAAAAATTTTTGTTTAAATGTAAAATTAATCGGATTTTCTGGTATGCTTTGCAGGAAGTTATGTTATGGCTGGCAAACTCTTAGAGTATTATTAGAAGACCTGTTCTAGCAATATACCTTGAAGTGACATGTATACTTTCAGCTCAATAAATAAGTGTAGGGTAATTGACATTTGGTCCGTGGATAAAGATGAGAAACAGGAAAATAACCCCTTTGAGACTACTCCATGTTAGTGTTACCTGGGTGCTTAGAAGTGCACTTGATGTACCAGAGTTCCTTTGTATGTTATCAGTGACTTGCAGGGTAACAGAAACAGTATAGAACATGTACCATATAAGTAATGAAAAAAGTACAGTACAGAAGATAATGTGAGAACAATACAGTGTAATACTGTATTGTTATACAGTACATATTAACACACACACCTATGGAATAATATTCATACCAGTTATATCTCTACTGAAGAATACCTTATCACATTACAGTACACTATAGGACACAAACTCCCATTGGGATTCTCCTGGGGACAAGGAGTGAATAGCTTGGGGATAGAAAGATTGACCTACCGGTACTAGTAAAACATTGCCAAGTGAGGTAAAGTTGTTGATATTATTTTACCTTGGCCAACCCTTAAGAGGAGTTTCTGTGAGGGAATAAGACATCAGTTTATATGAATGAATAATGTATTCATAAAGAAAATGCATCAGATGCTATTTTGGTCATACATACACATGACAATCAATATGTACATTGTTGTTGTATGTTTCATATGTGCTGCGTATCACTTTCTTAAATATCAATAATTATGCTGTAGTGGATTTGCTTGAGCATAATAATGTGGTAGATGTTGACAGTTTTATCCTAAACTACTGTAAAATATTGGTCTGTGTTTAGCCTTAGAAATGCAACAAAATATTATCTTCAGAATAGCAGTGGGAGCCAAACTAATATTGTTATTTGATATTGAATATTTTTTATGCCTGGCATGTACTGTACAAGCATATCATGTTGAATATCATTTGATTATCTTTGTAAGACCTTGTTCCCACCCAGGAACACCTCATCAAGGGAAAGCCATATCAGAATAACAATAACTCCCCTGCAGATGTATCTTTTGAATTATTTTGTTAACTTGGACTGCAAAGCTTGTTCATGCATCATATAAAATTGTTTTGTGTTAGTTCAAGTATATTTAAAAATGTTTTTATCGATTATTGGAAGTCGTTTTTGTTTGCTCAGGGAAGTGTTGTTCCAATCGCTCACCATTCTTGTGATGGTGCAGTCAGCCTCGTATCTCTTAAGATACAGGGGGGTAGTGAAGGTTGGGGACCCCACTCTCTAACAATGACCCCACCAAAGACTCAAACAGTCTTGGAGCTGGATCCTTGCCTGTTGGGGTTCCTGCACTGGAGCTAGAGCCTCTCCACTACTTGAAAAATGGAAAATGGGGTACTGATGATTATGATGAATTTTTAACCATTGAATGTCATTACCAGTAATGCTTCCCTTTGACGAGAAAATTCATGTGGTAATGGCCAGAGGAAAATGTAAGTCCATTGTTAATGGTAAAATTAATATGCTTTAGTTTTGATGACTGTTGCAGATAAACTAAGCTTTTGTTAGTCCTGTTCATCAGCATCACAATTTATAAATACGCACAGCAAATTGAAAGAAGTAGGAACCATATGTCTCATTCCGGAAGTGCCGTCAACTTTACCCATCCGTTAACTATGCTTCCATCCCATAAACAAATTTGCCATCACATTTATAAGTGAGGAATTTTAATTTTGTGAATGAAAATTACAAAGTGTCAGGAACATTAGGTGAAGTACAGTACAGTATATACATTATGCCATACAATATAAGATATGTCACAGTTGAAGTTAGATTGGTGTGGAATAACTGTGGCTGCTTTGACTGAGATGATGGTACTATTTTCCCGTTCTTCATGTGATGAAGGTGGCTGGTCAAGACTTGTTCCAAAATATTTCTTTATATTTTAGGGGATTTAAAGTATAGATGTTGATGAAAATGTACAGTACAAGTTAGCATAAAATGACTTCAAAATACACCAGCAGAAGAGAAAAACTACAAACTACCAAATAAAGTGGAAGAGTTAATCTTTGCTCTATGTTTTTGATTAAGTGGTTGTGCAGTCTCAAAGGGGTACACAATAGTAAATGCATAAAAAATACCACATACAGTATAAAGCTAATCACCGTCGTAAAAACAGTAAACAAAGCACAAATACTCTAGGCATTTCCTTTTCTATAGGACACTTCTTGCCATCAGGTGATGCAAGTTATGTAATGTATAAATGTGCCAGTGTGTTTGTGAGTGTGTGTGTGCCATGGTGTGTAGGAAGTAGACAGCTCTCTCTCACTCTTTCATGGACTATCTTGTCTCTTAAACTAAAAGGCATTTGACTGGAATAAGTACATTTCAGTTCGGAATTGTTAAATTGTATGAGCCTTACACTTTTGTCTTATTTGGAATTTTTCATTACAAAAAGTACAGTATTGTCAATAATTATTTACAGTACACATTCTTTAGTCATTGTAGGAAATTTTATGTAAATTTAACATAAGACATAACAGTACATACACATTTACATTAATAAAAAAAGGCCTACACACCCATCTGCAAAATCTCCATGACAGCATTACCTGACTTTTCTATTAAAGTATCCATGCTGGCTGTAGCTGTTCTGATTGTCCAGGGGTTAAGAGTATGCACGCTTGTTTTATACATTTCTGTGTTGAAGGGAAGACTCTTCCCTTTCCTAGACATAAAGATATAATGTTTTAGTAAGTTTTAATCCTGCTCAGTGTTTAGTGTGGATGAATAGAAGCCATGAGTGTCATTATCTTTTATATACCTTACTATATCTGGGAGATTTTGTATGATATTAGATGGAAGAAGTTTGAATTTTCCACGAAATTCTTAGGGCCACGTTTCATTATTTCTATATTGAAAGTCTGAGAAGATGTCCTTGGATGACATTTTGTTTTGTGCACTCTGAAGGTAAAAATAAGAAGGTTCACATTCAGAGATATGATATAATAATGAATTCTTCAAGTCTTCCTTCTTTCTGTCCATTCATACATGTCTGTCAATGTTACAGAGCACAAAGATTAATTTTCAGAGTTTTGTAGGAAGGTGGTGCATTTACATCACTTCCCCATCTCTTGTAGCCTACTTGTACGCTTCTATTCCTCACAAACATAGATCGTTTACAAATTACTGCAAGCTCGCATTATGGTATTGTAGCTCATATCATGTCATCTCTCGCACTGCCTGTGTTACTGTTATCAGTAATTTTGTAGTTATTGTCAGGAATCCTTCCTTAACAAACTGCAATATTATTCTGTGACTTATTTATTTCCATCATGACTGTATTTGATGTACAGTACAGTGATGCAATTCTTAACTGGTACAGTACCGGGTTTCTTTGTTTTCTTAAAAGAAATACTGTGTTATATTGTGGGGCCAACCCTGTTCTTCCAAAAATATGTACATTTTAAGTTTTTTATAATATCATTTCAATCTGTTCCTATTTTCAGTTTATAACTGCATAGAATGTGCTCTAATTAGAATGCAGTATATGAAATGGTGTTTTCAGCTCTATGTGTAAAACTTGTTAAAAACAAGATAGGGGAAAATAATTGCAGTTTGTGAGGATTCTTATTTTCTAAATAAGGTCAGAAGCAATGTACTGTATTGTATTAAGTTACCACAGTGTCCAAGTTTGTGAGAATAAGATATTGAGGAGTATTATCAGTGTTTAACCTGCATTGACGCAACCCTAACTCAGTCAGTGTAGGGTGTTTATATAATGTTAATATCCTGTAAATAAAAAGATATGTATTGTAAATTTGTCACAATAAACATTATATACATGTATGTTTATTAATGATACTGTAATGGTAATGAAGCGAGTGAAGGAGTTGACTATGTGATGAGGTGTTGGTTAGAAGTAAAGGAGGAAAATTATCTCGGGGCTAATAATGCCCTAATGTTTCAAGTCCTGTGTATAGAGCCATATCAGCTCACCATTGGCTCACTCGTTGACCATAGATTGTGCTCTTATTCTACTTGGTACAATATCTTTTGTCTCCTTTACTCACCCCTCACAAATTGTCAACCACTGCAGATGACCACCCTCTTGACAAAACTGTCCATTACCCTATTTCCACCCTCACCTAACATTTAGGATTCCTTGCCATCCCTCCCTCATCCACCACATTCCTCTGGTGGCCCTCTGACCCTGATTCCTGATGGTTGTACTCATAGATTTCTCTTGATCTTTGAACTCCCTGTTGAGTGCTTGAGAGAGCCATTACATTCCCCAGACCTCCTGTCTCCTTCCTCTTCTCACCTCCCTGACACTTTCAACCTTCCTGCTGCCCATCATATTATGCCTAGGTTGCCACCTTCGGAAAACATCGTCTTTTTTGTTGTATTTTTGCTTTTGTCACTTACCATAAAGTCTCCTTTGGAATGGTATATTCATAGTTGCACCACATACTGAATTGACCTCTTTGTTACCTACTCTCCAGATTTCATTTTCTTATTATTTGTCGGAAAGAGAACACGTCTCGCTTCACTCCTTCCCCCCAGTCCCTTCATATACCTTACTTACATGCATATTCATTTTTCTCATTTCCTGTACGACACATCTCTCCTGATGCTGGTCGTACTGAAGAGGAAGAAAACGGACCACGATCAGCTTGGTAGACCCTGTACCTCAAGGGAGGAGGAAAGACAGTAAGCACAAAGGAAATTAAAGTTAAGACGAGACAGTTGAAGAATTGATAGAGTGGTTCACGTCTGAAGCGCCAAAACCCTTAAAGCACTGCAGGTATTTGGTGTTCCCTTTATCACTCCCAATGTCTCTTTGATGTACATTTGCCAGGGTTTTACCCTTACTCTGATAAAATATCTGGCTAAGGCAGCCTATCTTGGGTCCCTCCGACTTTTGTGAGATACAGTATATAGCAAAATTCAGTTATCTTACTTGACAGCTTTCAATTACTTAAATGTAGTAGCTACATATTATATGAAATTATAATAATTATGTACAAAGGCATAGCCAGGGTTTTTAAATGGAAGGGCCAAGCAAGATATATATAGAATACTCTATTATTGTATAGTGCAGTATATATTTTTAAATTAATTATATTACCGATATGTTCATAACTACATTTTGTGTCAGATACTATAAGTAGCCATACAATAATAGATGTTTCTCATAACTTTCAGCTCTTAATTTAAAAATAGGCCTACAGTATTTTTGATAATTATATGAAAGAGGCAGGCTGAAAAAACGTTTCCCATGGTTGGATTAAAAAATAACATGTCCTTGGCCCAGCTATTGTCCAGCAACCTAATTGAAAGAAAAACATGGAGCTCTGTCGCTGCTGCTCAATTGTAACGACTTCTACGTTTTCTTAACTTCTCTGCACCAAATAAAAATATAGGATGGCTGCAAAAGATTATAAAACCTGTTTTTAAGGTGGTACAATATCAATACTTTGCACTCTGAATGTTAACCTCCAAAGACACATACACTAACCAAAGACAAACATGGTCCCCAGAAAGAGGGGTATGTAATATTCTCATGATCACCCCTAGTTCTTTACAAGAGGAATATTGCAAGAGTAGGAAATTCAGTGTTAGTTAATGGCAGCTGTGAGTTATTACTGTTTATTGAAATAGATAGATAGAGTAGGAAGATCAAGAACATGGGCACTCTACTACTGATACTGTATGCCCTCAAGCACTGACCAAATGCCTGATGCTCAATCTGTCTGTGTTACATACATACAGTACATATATGGGGCTTTTATCTCCTGAAATAGGGTAGCCACACCATGTTGCATATCTCAGCAAATCTATCCATATTACATGAATGAATTCTTCCAGGGTGATTATGAATTATAAGTTTCTGTTTAATATTATATCAGATGGTTTAGAAACTAACTATACTTTTCCTGGGAACAAGGAATGAATAACCCCGTTTGGCTGGAAAGGCAGGCCCCCAATAAATTCTTGTCTAATGAGATGGAGAAGTTGTTGTTGTTCTCCGTTGACCAGCCCATAAATGGAGCTTCCACGAGGGAACACAGTATTAATCCTTATGAATGAATGGCTCCCATCACTATCAGATAAATGAAAAATATATTAAGTCAAGAGTCCATCATCTGAGAACAGTGTGAGGGAAGTGGTATGAGTTCACTTGTACTGACTTTAGGGTTTAAAATAGGGGTGGATGAAGTAATAATAAATATAATACTGTAATAAGATAATCGTATACCATGACATGACAGTCTCGTATATTCTGTCATGTAAACTGACTACAACAACTTAAAATTAACATAGTCTGTCTCTGCATAAGACAAAAATAACATATTGTAGTACTTTTATCCATGAACTTGCTAAAAATAGTCAAATTTACAGAGAATAATGACAGTGAATTACCTTATCACTTCAACGACATACCTTTGATTGAAGATTTTCTAAACACAGATTAACTTACATATTCTCATAACAAAACTCATTCATGAATAAAAACTATGGCACTACTGTTTATACAATACATTTAAAAGTACTGTACAGTACTGTTCTGTATCAAACCAACAAGCATTCATAAATAGAACCAATATTATTTGTAAATCGTTTAATAAACATTAATTTCTGCACATTCCTCAAGAAATAATGCAGGTTCAATAACTACTCCGGATACTAACTACTGTATAATTTTTCAATCTTCCCATGGTGGACATTGCACTGGTTTTTGTACTAAAGTAAGTTTCTTAGGGTACAAGTGGGCTACAAATTATGGAATGTATCTGTAAATGCATGCATGTAAACTGACAAATTTAAACATGAATTGTATCACAGCCTCATTGCCTCTTGATCTGTGTGTGAGGGAACTTTGTTTGGACTCAGTTGTAAAGGCAGGCAACTTGGCTTAATCCAGCACCAGGCCCTTCCTCTTACTGTATCTCCCCAATTCCCTTCTGTTTCCCAGTCTGTATGTTCAGTCTCTTCCCAGCTTTCCTTTTCTTCCTTTATCCTCCATATCTCTCTTTCCTCTTTCTTCTCTTCTTTGGGTACCACTTCTGTATCATCTTGGTCTTTTCCCTTCCATCTTTCCTTCATTACCATCATGTGCTTTTCTTCTTCTCTTACACTTCTACTTTCCTGGATCTTTTCCTCTACTTCTGATTTTCCTTCTTTATCATTGTTCAGCGTCTCTTCTTCCATCCCAGCCTCATCCTCTTTGTCTGTTGTATTCTCATCCGCTTTCCATGTTTCTTGGCAGTTTTTGTGTATTTCTTGTGTCTCACTGTTTTTTCTTTTCCTGTTGCTGTTTGCTATGCTTGCTTTTTTCCTCAAAATCTTCTCTTCTCCTCGTATCTCACTTCTTTTCTTTCCATTATATTCCTTTTCCTTATGTTTATCCTTGTCGTCATCCTTTGCCTCACTAGTTTTGTTACCTTTCAGCTTGAGCTCATTTTTGTATTTATTTTCAACACCTCCTTTGTCATAAATGCATTCACTACTATTTTGACTGTTAAGGTCTCTCTGATGCATCTTATTTTCACTTACTTTCATCTCTGTATTATTCCTGTTTTCTATCATCCCTCTTCTTTCATTCATAAGTTCTGTTTCACTTCTCTTTCCATTTTCTGTATTGATTTTTGACTCTCTTTCATTTTCTGCCTTTCTCATAATTTCTGATGAAGACTGACAACCAGGCAGAGCTGAGGCAGCCAGGGAGGATAATGAAGGCAGGTGCATAGTGCCCAGTTCTGATTTATGTGGATATTGCACTGTGTTTGGCAGGGATGTTGGGGATATACTGTGATTTGAGGAAGGCTCCAGCAACTGAATATCTGGTGAATTTGTCAAGTCAGCTTCATTCTTCCCCTCACACTTATGATTCTTCAGTGACACTTTATGGGCATATGATGCACCACATACATGGCATGAAAATGGTTTTTCTCCAGTGTGAAGCCGCATGTGCACTTGAACATGGTCTCGGCGAGTAAAGCCTCTACTGCACACAGAGCAGCTGTATGGTTTCTCCCCAGTGTGAGTCCGCAGGTGTGAGAGGTACCGGTGACGGCGGTTTCTTGGGAAAGTTTTGCTGCACGTGGAACAGGTATAATAATCTGATCGTGTCACCTTAGACTGATGTGAACTCTGTTGTGCTGGTAGTATATATGAGTGATCACAGTGGGACATAACATTGTCTTGGCTGGTCTCTTCTGTCCAGGCCTTTTCCATCGTACTCTGTTCTGCTCCAGCTTCCCTTTCCTTTCCAGCCACCCTTCCCTCTTTTCTTTCTAGTAAGTCACTTCTAACTTTGACCATGGCTTGATTTTTGTATGCTTTCTCTTCATCATTATTCTGCCCTTCTGGTGTCAGTCTAATCTGAGTTGTTGTTTCCTCTCTTTCTCCCTGCTTGTTTGTTGTCTCATGTTTTTCACTATTTATAATACTAATTTCATCATCTTCCTTGTTGGATGTGTCGCATTCATTTTCAAAATGTTTTAATGAGTGAGAGTTAGAATGAGCATGTGTCCTGGAATTAAAATAGGGATGATTGTTTGGTATTTCCTTTTCATGGGGACTGATGGATGAATCATGGCTTCTTGAAGTGTCGTCAGGTACTCTATTTTGTTGACTAGGTTTGTGATAACTGTCAGTAATGAAGTAAGGGCTAATTGAAATACTAGGCTGTGACTTAGGACTAAAGTGACTTTTGGAGATATTGGGAGAAGCAACATGAAAGAGAGGATGAGGGCTATGGTGATTATTAGAGATTCTGGGGTGAGAACTGACTGAAGTATCGGTAACAGAGGGAGAGTTAACTGAAGTGTAAGGGACTGTGTGAGAACTGACGGGTGTAATGGGTGTTGTGAAGGAATTATTACACTGTGGGAGATGACTGAGAGGAGAATGTGGGTTGCTTGATGTCTTAGAGTCGAGGTGTGGGCTGGTAGGTCGAAATGGTTCCATCTTGAAGGTGAATGAAGGGTCCTGTCCATACAAGGCCTGTCGAGAGAACAACACTATGAGTTATACAAATATGTTTACAATGAAAATAGCTTACCCAGACTTCAACTTA
Source organism: Petrolisthes cinctipes (assembly GCA_033782935.1). Lineage (NCBI taxonomy): Eukaryota > Metazoa > Arthropoda > Malacostraca > Decapoda > Porcellanidae > Petrolisthes > Petrolisthes cinctipes. The sequence goes on from JAWQEG010001637.1 coordinate 77,895, forward strand.
ATTCACAGATATTATTGCTGTAGTTAATGATAATATAAAGCTGCTTACATATAAATTTGGATAGTGATGACAATTGTCCGTAAATATTTTTAAAGTAGTAATTTAACAAGATAGAATGAGTACCTTTTCTAAAATTACAAAACCAATTTTTATAAGGGTAAACAATCAATTTGGTTCAATATTATTAACAAGAACTACAATATGAGACAACACTTTAGACTCACCTTACCCATCCATATCATAGACAGTAACTGAGGATAGAAAGTGTTACAAAAGAAATGTTCATATAGTAAATGTGTCCTATTTAACTGCAATCCATCATTTCTATTGTCCACTCAAAACAGAGAGCTGAGTTAGAGTTATGATAATTTTTGTACAATGGCTTGATGTGTTCCTTACATACAGATACTGTACTTATGAAATGCAGTACTGTACAGATCAGTAGTATGTAAAGAACTTGGTAATCCATCACACAAAAAAGATTACTAACTTGTGTTTAACTCTCATTCATTCTGGGCAAATTAGAAATTATGGAATACAACTGTACTGCATCAATATATTCATAGGCAATGTGGGGAATATATCAGTGTTCTTTACCTTCTTTAACATTTCAGACTCTACCAAGAGATAATTTAATTATCTTATTGTCTTGTTGGGAATGTTTAAGTTGGAAAAATTTTGGACAATCTTGGATGATTACTGTAAGTGTTTTGCCTTTAGAAATGTACTGTATTTGGGAGAAGCTGTGCACACCCACAAAACCAATTGACTTACTCTAATATATTTACCGCTATGTCTAATGCCCCAGATTTGGCAATTTCAGATTTTTTTTTTTTTTTTTTTTTCAGAATCAAGTAAATATGAAATGCAATGCATCACTGTACTCAGGTTCACATTAATGATAAGTATACCACAAGATTTCCTCTAACTGAACATGAACAGTACAGGTACTTCTTATATATAAAGTCACATGTCAAATTAAACTATTACCGGTATAATTTTTTTAGCTCCTGGAAGCACGAATTTATTCTCTTTCAGAAATGTTGATTACAAATGTTAATACTGTATGGACAACCACACCCCTTTCACCTCCCCACTTCCCAGTCCCGTGTAACATTGCCTATATCCCTTATTTACCCAGTACTGTACCCACACTCTATTTCGCAGTCTCACTATACTTCTCATTCACACCCTTCTTTCATTGTTAAATGTAATAGTATTGGAATGTTTCACCAGGGATGGAAATGGCTGCTACACATGTCATGCAGTAGTACAAATGAAGGCGCATGTACACACACACAAACACACACACACAGTACAGTTGCCCAGACCTCCACCTGATTCAGTTAGTAATGTCAATCCTCTCCATATTACAGTAATATACAGCAAGGGTAGATTATACCTGCATATCGACTTGTGATTCATCGTCGCACATGTATCCCCTGTCACCTAGATATGTCCGTCTTTTGTGAGTGCTTCAGGGTTTACAACTTGTGGAGGGAGAGGATTGGGAATGCAATTTTACCTTGAAGAAGTCAAGATAAGTGTTTATCTGTATACTATAATATTTAATTAAGTACGCCAGTGGACTGAGGGGTGGGGCTGGGGTGTGGATTGAGCCAGACAGTGGTTGAGCAAGACACGGTCAAATATTTACAATTCCGCGTCTTTTACACAATTTAGTACACAAAATAGATTATCAAGTTACACACACACTCAGGCTGACAGTTCCAGCCTCCAACATGGCTGCCTCAGTAAATGTAAACAAATTAAGGCTTTCATATTGTCTGCCTTTTCCTAAATGTAAACAAACAAGAGTCTCCATCATGGCTACCTTTCAAGAGTAAACAATTTCAAACTATAAATCAGTCTCAGAGGACTGCTGTTAATGCATACATAATAGCATTACAGTACTGTACTAAGGAAGTATATCATGCATATTTTCTGGCCATACGGAGTACAACTGCCCTTGAGAACACTGGGCATACAAAAACTATTTCAGTAATGAAATTAAATACAGTATAATAATTTCATTCATTGTTGCCGTGAAACCTGCGCAGAAGAATATTTTGGTTTGACCTACACTGCGCACATACTCTACCTCTCAGTCCCTCTCATACTCTCACACTCATTCAATCTTTCAGATTCTAGTTGTACACTGTTTATGGGTTATATATTAAAAGAGGACTTAGTCTAAGGAACTTGCCATACAAACATCTTGTATAAACCTAGAATCTTTGTTCTCTTAAGTACAAGGCATTATTATGAAGGGTGTCACTGTTACACCTTCTGTGCTCCTAACTTCAAATCTCTCCCTCATCTGCTTCTCATGTCATGTAAGATCTTCATTTCTTTCCCAAATGCTCAAAGCTTTCTCTACTAACTTTGTTCCAAGTCAAAACTTAAAAATAACATTCATAAGATTGATTAACATTTGATGTGAAGTTTTAAATGCTTTGGGATCCTGTCTGGGGTCAATGAGAGAAAAGGAGGAAGGAAGGAATTTTAAAGGACGTATAATGTACAGGGAATGATAATGGGGAAGAAAGGTACTGTACTGTACTAGGTTTTCCTTTCTGCATTACAGTACTGTACTTACCATCTTTACTAGTTAACTTTTGTCACTTCTCATTTTAATATGCATCCCATGACCTTTCACTCTGTCTCTGTTGAACCATCCTCTTTAGTACAGTATTTTTACTTTAATTGCTTTCAATCTCAAAATGTTCTTCAAACTCATCTGCATTAATGGTTCCCTGTGTCGTTCCTCATAATCATTAGTTCTCTTATTCTTATCTCTTCCTTCTTTTTTCTTCTATGCCTTTTTTAGTGTTTCTTTTTTCATTAAAATTCACTCCTTTTTCCTCTTTCACACCTCTTCCTTCACTCACCCCAGAAGGTTCCCTTAACTAACCCAAGGACTGAGATCCATAACTCATTGAAAAGTGCACTTAACTTAAATTCAGTGCTGACAAGAAGTGTCGGTGCAGATAACTATACAATCAGACAACCTTATAAGTGAGTGGGTGTACACGACATCTTCCCTAAATCCACCTTCTCGTACAACTGCACACCTCCATTCATTGGTTTACTAAAATGGAGATGTGAAAACCTGAACTGGTATTCATAAACACTCTTATATCCTTTAAATTCACAGGAAATGGATTCAGAAATGAATGTTGAGGGTCATACGATATATCATCCCTGTGTGGTTGTCTCCCTGATCTGCTGATAGGTTAATTGTAAAGTTCTTTTTAGCTAACTAATATTAATGAATACCAATACCTTGAGATTATTTATGAATACCAACCCTGGGACAGTCTGGAGGGAAGGAAGAGATAAGATATTTTGTACACAACACTCACCCATGTGCAGTTGGGTAGACCACACCTGTGTTTACACCTGAGGAGCGCAATCCACCCACATAAATGCAAATAAAATAATAAACCATGAAAATTCAAAACAAAACTGTACACAATGAATATCAGACATAGAAAAACATGGTAAACAAGATATTTATAAGTAACATAACAACCTGACTAAACCTAGTCTTAGGACATCTAGCGGAGGGAATTTATCTTTTGCAAAATCAGAGGTATAAATTCTTAAAGAAACGTCAGGGCTGGTGGGAAGATGATAATTCTATAAAGGGAATCTGGAAGAAGGAAAGATGAACATAGAAACAGTAGAATGATAACATCTGAAATGTGGACAGAATAAGAGTGGAAAGAAAATTAAAATCACCCCAAGACATAAAGTCTCAGCTCCCCCATACAGAGACTCATTAAGTTTCAGTTAACAAAATGCAAACTCTTCTAGTGTGCATCTGTTGATGAGATTATCTTTACTATCTGAGATTACTGAGATTGAGAATGGCAAAATGCTGAAAAAACTGTGATGACAGCAATAAGAGGAACTTGTTAGAAATGAGAATAAGATATTCTGATGAAGATTCTTCACCTAATGAAACATATTTAAGAACAGCATCATGGTAGAGCCAAAACTTCAGATCTGATTATCACATTTGATGTTATTGTTGGTAGTGACCATAAATTTTTCTGAACACATCATCGAAATTAATGAAAAGTAAAACAGAATTAGGCTATAATGGTTTCATATACTGGTAGATAACACAGTATATAAATTATGTACATCCAAATACATAAACAATGAGATACTGTACTAACATTTTGGGCATACAGTACTGCTCCATGATGCTATTCTGGAATATTTCCCTAAGTGTACAGTAACTTCAAGGACTGTCAGCTGTAACACCTTGACCTGACCTGACCTGACCTCTCAGATACAACAAATCAAAACATAAGATATTGACCTAAGTACTGTTCTGTTCATAATAACTAAGAGATTCCTTCCAACAGCTCTGACCTGACTTAACCTGACCTACTCTGTTTCTGAAGGTTGAGTCAGCCAGGCACTGACCCCACAATAAATTACCTCTACTTAAGTACAAAAAGAAAATGCACACTATGTTAAAATAAAAACAATCTTAACAAAAGAAAAACACCACTACGATAATCTCAACACAATATAAACAATAGATAAATGCTTACCAGGCTACATTAAAGATTGGCCTATCACAGTCAAGTGTTGCAGGAAACTTCAGTAAACTGGTAGAGAAGAGACAGTGTGACAGTAGAGAGCATCAATAAATAAACAAAAGCACTTCGAGAGGGAAGAACATCCACTCACGAGAACCTATAAAGGGATGATATAGTTGTCATTTAAAGTACATGATTTTTGACTGGAGAGAAATGCACTTGTAGAAAACACTTAACCTATAAAATATAACTCACTCAGGAAACATAATAACCACTTATAAGAAAGTGTACTGTACTTCATGGTTCACTTAACTCCTTAACTGATAATCACTAAAAAAAAAAAAAAAAAAAAATAAAGTTACTCACTTGTTGAAATTACCCACATTTGGGAAATTCTCTTGCTATTAATCACTTTCAAACTCTCTCTAGTAAGATATCCACTTGCAAATCCCCATCCTGAGGTCTACGTTACACTTAAGTACGCAAAAATATAAAAAAGCCTTTGGTCGCACGTCTTTGGGGCAATCTTAGTTTACCGTTATAGAGTGTCATGTCTTTTTGGTTTGGTAAATATATAAATGACTTTGGGACTAAAATAAATAATGGGTATTTATTATTTCTACTGTTACCATTATATCATTATCACGGACTCATTTGGTATGCTATTGTAAAAATGTCAAGCTCTGGGGTTTAGATATTTTACCCACTCTGCACTGCCACAATTTCCACCCTGCACTGACTTCTCTATCCACTAGATTTCTATTGCACTTGTCATTTATTTTTTTTTGTTTTCTTCAAACATATTCACTTACATGTAACTCCACTGTCCCTTTCACTCTCAAGCTCAGACAGAAAAGCAGCAGAACAGAGCAGCAAATTAAACCTCACAAACTGAACATCGTTTACAACTATGACTCGTTATATAAAAGGCTGTTGTTTGGGAGAGGGAGGACTTGGGTTAGTGGGTTAGAGTTAGTTATTAGAGGTTGTTAGTGAAGCGACAGGCTAATGATTAACTCAGCAAATCCAGGTGAGGGAGTATGAGGGGGGCACTGTGTTGGTGGTCAGGGACCCAGAGAGTAGGCAGGTCAGGCAGGAGAGTAGGTAGGGTCAAGAGGCTTCAGGGTAGGAGAGAAGAAAGAGACCTCAGGACACATCATGCTTTGATTATCTCACAATGATCCAAGTCTCCTTCTTCTTCCTCCCCCTTCTGCCTCTGCCACGACCCCTGCCTCTTCCCCTACCCCTGCTGCCCCTGGCCACACCCCCCATGCCTCTGCCTCACGCTAGGGTAGTCGCTGAAGCGCTAATGATCAGATTGAGGTCACCATCTTCTGACTGGTGTGGGTGTGAGGCCACGATGTGTTCCTTAAGGCGGTACTTGCGGTTGAACCCTTTCTGGCAGACGGGACACTTGAAGCTGTTGGGTGCTGTGTGTAGGCGTTCATGGCGTCGGCAGGTGCCTGTTTGGGTGAACCGCTTGCCACAGTAGCGGCACGGGTATGTCAGCTTGTCACGGCCTCCGATGCCCATCATTCCCCCATCCTCTCCAAAGCAACCCCCGGCCTGTAACCAACCACCCACACACACGGCGGGTCGTAATGTAGGACCGCTGCTGGTCTGTTTGGTCCTTAACCCGGCACGCCATGGTTTTCAGTAATCAAGGTCTGAGTACAGTACTTGGTTGTAAGTTTTCTGTGGCCTTAATGTTTGTCTGTGTACGGTGTTGGGAGTTTGACTGACTTGTATTTACTGTACTTTTGTTAATTTAAGTTGTGGCTATAAAAGTGAGTGCAAATTATGGGGAATTAATAAATTATGTGTACTATTTAAGGACTGCGTAACTTTGTTAAAGTTACCATGTGACAAAGTGCCCATGATATTAATTAGATGTATGTCAACTTTAGCAAAACAGTGTATTGAACAAGTACAGTACAGTATATGTAATTTGTTGACTATGTGTGGATCAAATGGATTTCCTATGGAGTTGTGTTGTGTGATATGATTACTCTGAACCTTGTATATGATGTTATGTTAATGTTGTCAGTTATTCCCTACAACGAACAACTTTAGAGCAGAGTGAGTAGTGGCGTGCAGGGTTAGGACTTCCAGTAACAAGTGACCCTCTCTCTCTCTGTCTTACTGCCATTCCACTTTCATATTCCTTCAAGGTTTTGTTGTAGAGTAGCAATTCAAAACCTTCATCTTTTTCAACGACAGACACAAGTATTCTCACACAAACTAAAGAGGATTGAACTGTAATTTTGAAACCCTATGTTACTAATAATTATATAACACTACCTTTCTCTCCACTCATCATACAGAAGTGGAGGAACAGTCAGTATTTGTCTGGTGGTGAAATGGCAGTAGACATGGAGGAGGAATCAGATGACTGGTCAGTTAGTTTACTCTAGTAGGCTACATGACAACAAATTATTAATACCTCAGAGAGAAAATATTATTACGAGTCAATGTTATTGTTAATCAGACGTTAGTTTAGTAGCAGCATCGTCATAAGTTACTACCTGTATCAACAAAGGCATTATGCACATTAGAAAGGATAAATCTAATTATTCATCATTACCATATTGAACACAGTACTGCTGTAGTATAGATCATCCAACAAAATATGGTATACTGTTGAGGTAAATATTAGCTACAATATTATGGTACCTGGCACCTTCACCCATGCAACAGGCAATTAAACCCCATATATTTTCCATTACAATATTAAAATAATTAGTCCATGCAAACAAGGCTATATATACTGTGCAGATTTGTGTTGACCGACCTGGTTTTCACCTTGACACCAGGACATGCTCGGCGAGGGGCATGGGAAATGTACAGTCACAATCCATCATTTTTTTACCCCCCTGGCTAGTGGCAAAGGTGCACCAGGCCCTTCTCAAGCAGTACAGTAGTGCACTCCTAAATTTCTTTTTGTTTACTTTCTTGGCACTTCCTCAAAATTGTTTTTTATTTCCATTAAGCCAGAAGAGTAGAGAAACTATGGATCATTTACCATACAAACTTGTCACTATAATATCCTTGGTAACAGTGGAAATCTCCATGAAAATTCAAAGTTCGGACTGATTCTGACAAAAAATTTAGTCTTCCTTTTCTGGAAGTTATGTATTGCCTACTTTGTCTCATGTTCAAGAGATGTTATGAACTATGAACTGCTGTACAAGGAGATAAAACAAAAAGGATGATGCATTAAAAGATCATTAAACTAACAGAAGTAATTAAAAGAATCAATTGATAAAAGACAAACTTAGTGATACTAAACTTAACTTCAAATCCAAGTAGAAGAAGTGTATACATAACAGAGCAGTAAGAGGAAAGAAGCTGACTCCCAGACAAAGCAATATCCAATGTATAAACCTCAGTGCTCATCATTCCAATAAAGTCAGCAAGTCTGAACTACCTCAGCATCTCAGTTGTCAGTGCTATACCTTGACACCAAATGCACCATCTCAGCAAAACACAGCACTCACCAGGATATAACACAGCACCATACAGCACCCACCATCACAGCACAACACAGATACAGACAATGCTGCAGGTCTTCTCAGCCAAAGATGATAATTCTATCTAGTTACAAAAGCTATCAAAACTCAGTGCAGCTATTGTACTGTGCCCTGGATACGGTGCTACCTACTGTGTCCTGGCAACATCTTTCACTAAGGCTAAAGGTGGCCACAACAGCATCATCAACTATGAAAGACACTGGGAGTACTGGCAAAAATATAATTCTAAATACTGTACAACATAACATTCCCCAAGCTATTCACTTTCATCCCTTTTCTGTCCAACTCCCAAAAGCAGTGAATCTTAACCCTTTTGTCTATTCTCACCCCTTCCAAATAAGAAAACTCTTCTTGCACCCCTTCAGCCCTCACACATCAGACAAAATCCATGTGCAGACTCAGGATGGTCGGCAAAATTTTTTTTGCTTACGTGATTTCAGAAAGCGTTAATTCGTTAACTAATAATATTAGAAAGATAATTCACACACTATAAATCTGTTGCTTTCATATACGACCAGCATGAATCACCAGACATATAGTCAGGCTGCAGTGGTGTTGTGAACAGTGACAGGAAAATCAAGCTGAATGAGCATGCCTCGAGGCTCTCAGGTTGTGGGCAGGCAAGGTCCAGATTCTGAACAAACCTTATAAGTTAGCCAGAAACATAAGGCATTGATTCCTCAGTTTTAGAGGAACACAATCCAAATAGATAACAAGAGTAACCTCTACTAGGATATCTTTTAGTTTCTTTAATTTGTGGTACAGTACTAACTTCTGTAGCAGTATACTATACAGTATCTTGCTAGTTTACTTTGGCTAATACCAGACACTTATAGGAAAAAGTTACAGGCCTTTCAAACCCAAGGGGACAATATTATGATGCATGAACTATATATATAGGTGAGGAGAAAAGTGAAAACATAAATATCAAGGACAGAAATGAAATTTGCAAAGTGGGAAACAGGAAATATTGTACAGTATATATGAGAAAGAAACAATGAAAAATAAAAAAAATAAAAAATGAGGTGACACAATATCAGATGAGAAAGGGAAGGGAGTAACTGATGGAAGAGACCAACACAACCAAACCTATTAATACTGCATCAGTGACCTTTAGGATAGGTTACCAGCAGGAGAGTGCAGGGTACAGAAGGCAAGTAAAGGAAAGGCAGGCATAGAGAGTCTCCAATGGGTACTAAAGGAAGGATAAAGAAGAAGAATGGAAATACTGTAATAGTTATAAGGGATCAGGAAGGGACAGCGGTTTTACATAACACAGAGAAACCAAAAGGAAGGAAAAGAAACCTAAGGAGAAACCCAAGGGCCATTATGGGTCCATGAACCTTCCACAATTTGGTCCCAGTGTTGACAACCCCTTCCCCTACTCCTGCTGTTTTAAATTATTGCCTGACTCACTCTACATTAACTTTTTTTGCTGTATCCACGGCCTTTCAACTAATTCTTTTTCTCATGAGCACCACCTCTCCTCTGCTTTATAAACCTCACCTTCTCTTCTGGGTGATATAAATAATGATTTGTGAAAATCTTATTTTTGTCTTTGTGAATTTCCATGAGGAGTCGAGGGCAGACAAACAGTACATAATGTACTGTGTTCCGCAATCACTTAGTATATTTTCAGCAATTATTCAACTGGTAAGTAATACCATACACTGTAGCTGTACTGTATAGGCTTTAGACTCGAGAAATAAAAAAATCCTTTTTCACATCCAACCAACCAACGAACAAACATATGATTACATAACCTTCCAAAGTAAAATTATCTATAAAAGGATGCTTGCTTCAACTGATCTAATTTACGAATTCATGCTATAAAGTTCATTTGTCGGCTTCCACTTTCCAATCTCAGCTTTACTTTACTCTTGTACTGTATAATTATAGGCTACTCAACCTTCATGTAAAGCAAACACTATAACCTCTAATTAACTCACAACTTACTCATCCTCAGTATTCACTAGCCCCTCAGTGCTAAATCTAACCCCCTACATTCATCAATACCCCCATTAAATGTCCCTCCAGTATCAACAAAAATAAATTCTTTCAGCATTCACCACACCCCAAGTGCTCAAATTTATCCCCCTGCATTCATTGATAAAAAAGTGTTTAAATGTCCCCTCAGCATCAATTAATCATTCTTTCAACTTTCACCACGACACCTCAAGTGCTCAATCATCATCAGACTCCAGACGTTCACCATTCTGTAGTGTTCACCATCAGTGCTTAAGAGTGCCCCAGGTATCATAAATACCCCAGTGCTTGTCAATACCCCAGTGCTCATCAATACCCCAATGCTTATCAATACCCCAATGCTTATCAATACCCCAATGCTCATCAATACCCCAATGCTTATCAATACTCAATACCCCAGTGCTCAACAATACCCCAATGCTTGTCAATACCCCAGTGCTCATCAATACCCCAATGCTCAGTAATACCCCAATGCTCATCAATACCCCAATGCTCACCAAGGTAGCCTCGTCATTGTCTCCTCCAGCAGCGGGGTCGTCACTGAAGGAGTTGTCATCAATGGGGTCCTCCTCCTCCACCTTGACGTCGTGGGATGGTGTAGAGCCTCCTGATGGGATGCCACCCACTGTGCCCCCACCACCCACGGCTGTAGCACCCACGCCCCCAACGCTGGACACCAAGTACACCGGATGGGGAGAGTCGCCACTGATGTATCCCTCCTGTAATTAATGGTAAGAGAAAGAGTTGAATGAAGGTTGAAGGTTGGAGGTTGGTTGTGATGAATGGTAAGAAAAAGAGTTGAATGAAGGTTGAAGGTTGGTTGGTTGGTGATGGATTGGATGTTATGTAAGGGTTGGATGTGTGTATGTATTGGTAAGAGAAAGAGTTGAAGGTTGGAGGTTGGATGTAATGAATGGCAAGAGAAAAAGTTGAAGGTTGGTTGGTTGGTTGGATGTTATGTAAGGGTTGGATGTGTGTAGGTAATAGGTATTGGGGTAAGAGAAAGGGTAAAATGATTGACGGGTGTAATGTTGGTTGGTTGGTTGTGATGGATTGCATGGTTAGGGTTGAATGTGTAGGATATGGTTGACGGGTTGTATATGTTACATGTTGGTAGTGATGATTGAATGGATGTTATGTAAGGATTGGATGTGTGTACGTACGTAGTTATTTTTTTGGATGTTGGTGATGAATTGGATGGTAATTAAGGGTAGGATGTGTATAATAGGAATAATGGGATATGAAGCTTTTCCTTTCACATCACATAAGGATTATTTTGTACTTTATTGCTACGAGAGTTATGGACCAAAGGCTAAGTAAGGGAATTTTTACGCTCTTCATGCAGATTTTAATAACTGGTAAATATGAAAAGTGCTGTTCAAAAGCCGCAGATTTAATGTAAACAAATTATAAAACAAAAATAATTCACTCAAACTGGTGTACCGGTAGCATATTTACAAGTACCTGTGTGTACCATAAATAAATTAAATGTGGCACTACTACAGAAACTGTGGAATGTTTTAGGATATACAATATGTAAAGTGTACAAGAATATAGTCATTAAAATGGTAAAATACTAGCATAAACAAGCATACACACACAAAAATAATATATAACTTTACTTAAAAAAACAAAAAAAAAGGTGAATATCAGTCGCCGTTAAATAAAAGAAAACATCATCATCGTCATCATCATTAATTATTACCCAGGGACCTTCTTGTGATGTAGTCGGAAAATTGGAGGTAAATGAGTCCTTCAAATATTGCCACGAAACACCACCTTTTATGGAAGGAGCTTGTTTCGTGGCACAGTCAGGAGGAATCAGAAGCCACCAATTTACAAACACGATCACAGGGCCCTTAATTAAACATGAATATAAAGTGAATTTGCATACAATTATAAAAAATAGACACAATTCCTATGAGCATGCAGTTCATAGTATCATCTGTAAATAAAATAAAAGGTTTAATTAAAATAAGAGGTTTTCGCCACATACTGTACGTCCCAAATGTAACTTAATTTCATCTATATTTAATTATTTCTAAACGAGCGAAAATGTGCCAGATCCCTCATTAAAACTCTTCGGTAAATAATATGGTGATGAGAGAATAATAATAATAATAATAATAATAATAATAATAATAATAATAATAATAATAATAATAATAATAATAATAATAATAATAATAATAAAAAAAAAAAAAAAAAAAAAAAAAAAAAAAATAAAAAAAATAATAATAATAATAATAACAATAATAATAATAATAATAATAACATAAATTGCTCAAACACGAAAATTAACGGGATAACATTTCAGTGATAAACAGCTACAGTATAATAGCAGTCCAAACGAAAATGGCTATGTAAACACACAAACAGCCAGCCACTCCATCAACACACTAGAAAACTATACAGTATAATATATATATAAGTAAGCCAGGGTTGGGTATAAGCTTTTGTCATGCCAGTCGTGCGGGTTCAAATCCATATAAATAAAGGAGAAAAAAAATCAATAAATAAGGAGACTAATAAAGTGACCGACGTGGTACTCCATTAATTAATTAAATAAAGATGCCGTGCGGGTTCCAATATTATTACTATATAAATAAAGGGATTAAATAAAGACTAGATTTAAGGACCCTCTTACATTGACTCCAAACTGACCACAAAAGGTAGCTAGCTTCCCTTAAGGGGGGGGGGGGTAATTCACTTTTGTTACATTGGAGTGCCTTGATTCCTCCAAAGTATGCCAGGAAACAGAGGACCAGCAGATGAACAAAAATAATGGTGTCCTGCTGTTGCTTGTAATAGTTTGGAGGAATCATCAGTTACTCTAGATTTACCCCGCGACGGACAGACGGACTTACAATGAAGGTGGTCTTGTTGTCGTCCTGACCTCTATCCACTTCGATCAAGTTCTGCGTCACCTAAGAGAGGAGAAGGAAGAATAGTCCCTAGTGTGAGGTCAATATATATAACATGCTTTACTACTACTACTACTACTACACGCAAAAAGTCTATAGTAATCGAATAGTCTTAATTAAGGTGTTGTTTAGGGTCAGAAGAACAATTACTGTGATAAAAGATGTATACAGTAATTTTTTCCATCCCTGCAAATAGTCGGTCTCCCACGTGTAATATAAGGTGGTAGAAATCGAGGGAGGGGATTGGGAAGAGCTATATAGTGAGTCAGGGGGAGAGCAGCAGAGAAAGGGAGGGAAGGAGGGAGGGAAGACAGCAGCAGGAGGAGTAGTAGTTAAGTCGAGGTGGTTATCCAAGCAGAGTTAAGGGAAGAGCAGCAGGGAGGGAGAAAGGTAGAAAGAAGGGAAGGAGGGAGGGTAGCAGGGAGAGAGGGAGGGTAGCAGGGAGGGTAGCAGGGAGAGAGGGAGGGTAGGAAGGAGAGAGAGAGAGAGAGAGAGAGAGAGAGAGGGTAGCAGAGAGGGAGGGAGGGTAACATGGAGGGAGAGAGAGAGAGAGAGAGAGAGAGAGAGAGAGAGAGAGAGAGAGAGGGTAGCAGAGAGGGAGGGAGGGTAACATGGAGGGAGAGAGGGAGGGTAGCAGGGAGGGAGAGAGGGAGGGTAGCAGAGAGAGACTGAGGGCAGCTATGACTCAGTGCCAACCTCTCCCCACTCTCCCTCCCTCTTCCAGCATGAACCCATTCCAGACCCTCCTTATCTCCTCCTCCCCCCCTTCCTTTCCACATCTCTCTCTCTCTCTCTCTCTCTCTCTCTCTCTCTCTCTCTCTCTCTCTCTCTCTCTCTCTCAATGCCAGACCACCCCGCTCAGATAGCAGAGTCTGTGTGGGCAGTTTCTGTGTAATTCTGTGTTTCTTTCCCCTCCCCCTAGCTTCTCTCCCCACCCCCCTCTCTCACACACACACACACACACACATCCATCTCCCCTGCCTGCCCTGCCCTCCCTGAAGCTGCCCCTCACTAATCGATAAGGCTAGGGAGGGAAGGGGAGGGAAGGGTAGCGAGGGGTAGGGAATGGAGGAGGGGACCCTAGCTGAGTGAGTGAAGGGAAGGAAGGAAGGAAGGTTGAGTGAGGTATATATAAGGGTAGGTCTGGGCAGGCTGCGACAACTTGGGGAGGGATAATGAAGTGCAGGCTGTTCTGGTGACGTGGCAGGACACACACACACACACACACACACACACACACACACACACACACACACACAGAGTAGGGTATGGTTAGAGGATATATACGTAATCAGCTTGGGAACGATGCCATGAAATATACCTTTACATATATATAATGCCACAAACATACGAGTGATGAATCTGTTTCGTAGCACAATTAAGGAAAAAAAAATCCATATCAAGACGTAAGGTTGAGTAAGGTAAGGTAAGGTAAAGTAAGGTTAGGTAAGGAAAGATAAGGTATTTAGGAAAGGTTAGATAAGGTAGATAGGTAAGGTTAGGTTAGCTTAGGTTAGGTAAGGTAGGTAGGTAAGGTTAATTAAGGTAAGATAAGGTAAGGTAAGGTAAAGTAAGGTTAGGTTAGGTTAGGTTAGGTTAGGTTAGGTAAGGTAGGTCAGGTAAGGTAGAGGTAAAAATTGGTTAGGTAAAACGTGTTGGTGGTGACAGTAGGATGGGTGGGTAGGGAGGTGGTTGAGATTGATTGATCGATATTAGGCGCCGCAACAGCTAGGTCATATAGCGTTAGAAGAAGGTGGTAGAGAGTTGAGACAGCAGGCAGGAAGGAAATAGAAAGAGAAGAAAGTTGGAGAGGAGAGAGAGAGAGTAGGTGATAGAACAGTGAAAAGACAGGACAGGAACGACAGGACAGAAACAACACAAAAGACAAGGACTAGACAGGATAGGACAGGACAGAAACACAAGTAGACGGGGACAGGACAGGATAGGACAGAAACGACAGGACAGAAACAACACAAAAGACAGGAACTGGACAGGATAGGACAGGACAAAAACACAAGAATTCAGGGACAAGACACGACAGGACAATACAAAATAGGACAGGGCACGACAGGACAGAACCACAAGAAGACAGGGACAGAAGAGCGAGACAGAGGAGTAAGTATGTAAGTAAGTAAGCAATCAGAACAGTGAGACAGGGAGGTGTGTGTGTGTGTGTGTGTGTGTGTGTGTGTGTGTGTGTGTGTATGTGTGTACAATGAACGCCAATAGTGAAGTCGCGTTGCTGTGTTGTACGAAGATTAAATGGAACTCGTGAAACATTATGAAAGCCTTAATTGAGACAGACACATGGCGGTACACATTACACTGATTACGAGACATTTATTTGGCCCATCTGCTTATGTTTTATTCCACCACATTTCACAACACATGATGGATACCTTAAACTGTACAATACATTTATTTAGCCTGTTTGCTTATGTTTGTTTTCATTCACATTTCACGACGCATGGAGAATATTTAATTAACAAGGCATTTAATTATAGGCCAGTCACGAGGCCAGACTGTTTATGTGTTAATTCATCACCACATTTCACAACACGAGTATTGATGCACTCTGACTGTTTACCACTGGAGATGAAGGAGAAGACAGTGCTGGCTGGCTGAAACTGTTTGGAAATACATCTGTCTATCTGCCACTGTGGGTATAGATAGACCTTCACCTTGTCAATGTTTATGCCAGTGTGAATTATTCTCCTTAAGGACCCTGTGATCTTGTATAATTATGAAGACTTGGTGGCTTGTGACTCCTCCTCACTATGATGCCACGAAACAAGCTCCTTCAATACTGGTGGTGGAGTTTCGTGGCAATGTTTGAAGGACTCACTAAACCTCCAATTCTCTGACTACATCACGGGGTCCCTTAATTAAGATGATGAGGGTATACAGGTTTCTTAGGGTAGGGAAGGGAAGGAAGAGAAGGGTGCAGGGTAAAAGATAGTGAAGGTGTGGGTAAGGTAGGGTAGGGAAGGAAGAGAAGGGTGCAGGGTAAAAGAGAGTGAAGGTGTGGGTAAGGTAGGGTAGGGAAGGAGAGAAGGGTGTAGGGTAAAAGAGAGTGAAGGTATGGGTAAGGTAGGGTAGGGAAGGAGAGAAGGGTGTAGGGTAAAAGAGAGTGAAGGTGTGGGTAAGGTAGGGTAGGGAAGGAGAGAAGGGTGTAGGGTAAAAGGAAATGAAGGGGTGGGTAAGATAAGATAAGGTAGGTTAAGATGGGGTAGGGAAGGGAAGAAGAGAGATAAGGTAAGCTAGGGTAAGGTATAGGGTAGGAGTGGGGTAAGAGGCACTAGGGTCAGTGTATTGATCGGGAGGGGGGTGGGAGGGGGGAGGGGGGGCAGTGTTGGAGGGGGGGGGGAGGGAGGGGGGAGGTGACGCGTGCCAAGGGAAGCTGCCGCGCCCTTCACTCTCCCTCACTCCCTCCTTCACCCTCCCTCACTCTCCCTCCTTCACTCTCCCTCACCCTCCCTCCCTCACCCTCCACGTTACCCTCCCTGCCTCCCCCATTTACTCTCGCATTCTCCCCTCTCCCCCTCCTTCTCTCATTTCCCCTCCTTTCCATCTCTTAATTTTCCATGATACCCTCTTCTCTCTCTCTCTCTCTCTCTCTCTCTCTCTCTCTCTCTCTCTCTCTCTCTCTCTCTCTCTCCTCATGCAATTCACACACTCAACACCTCCTCTTCTTCTCCTCCCTCTTTCTCTCTCTCTCTCTCTCTCTCTCTCTCTCACTGCCAATGTTTCCCTCCCTCCCTCTCTCCATCCCATATGTTTATCTCCCCTTCTTCCTCTCCTCCTCCTCCTCCTCCTCCCATCATCATCATCTCTTTCAACTTTTCTCTCTCTTTTATGTTGCTTTTCACATTATTATTATTATTATTATTGTTATTATTATTATTATCATCATTATTATTATTCAGGCCTCCTCTTATTTACTTTTGTTTCATCTCTTCTCCCTACTTGCATCTCTCTCTCTCTCTCTCTCTCTCTCTCTCTCCCTCTCTCTCTCTCTCTCTCTCTCTCTCTAACTGAGTAGCTAAAACACCTGCACAGCCACGCCCCCCTCTCCCTCCCTCCCTCCCCTCTCCCTTTGTACACCTGCGTCCACTCCCCTCTCCCTCTCTCCCTGTCCCTTCCCCTCTCCCTCTCTCCCTGTCCCTTCCCCTCTCCCTCTCTCCCCTCTCCCTCTTCGGCCACCCATGCAGACACACATCCATCACTACTGCTCTTGCTCACCACACACACACACACACACACAGGTGACATTTCACTCACTCACACTAACACACTATGTATGCAAACTCACACTTAAGGCGACAGAGTCTATACACACACATTGCCTCATTTGACAGCTCATTACACACACACACACACACACACACACACGCGCACGTTAAGCACACACACACATACGTTAAGCACATACACACACACACACACACACACACGCACGTTAAGCACACACACACACACACACACACATAAGTTAAGGACACACACACACAAGCAAAACACACACACACACACACATATTACACAAACGTACACAAACACACGTGCCATATAATGATACAAGCTACACACACACACACACACACACACACACACACACACACACATACACACACACATGCTGACATCTGCAAACAGTTAACCTGCTTTCGTTTTCCCACTCAGACTAATAAGGCTGATGAAGGCTGTACATAAATAAAATTATAATTATTAGTTTCTTTCGCTTCCATGATCACACTTGTCTAACCCCCACCCCCCTCACACACACATACATACATTAATACACACACACACACACACACAAGTACACGTAATCAAGTTTACTCATTCCTACACCTATTCCACACACACACACACACACACAGTCATTCCTATCCTTCTACACACACACACACACACACACACATACATACACACAATAGCACACGCAATCATATTCACTCATTCCTCCTACCCTTCTACACACACACACACAAACACACACACACACTCATTCCTACCCTTCTTTTACACACACACACACACTCACACACACACACACACACACACAGAAATACATTGGCTGTGTGTAAAAACTTTAAGGTATAATAAACGTTTGTGAGCCAAGGAACGTTTGTTATTATTAGGGGTTAGGGGAGGTGGGGAGGGGAGGGGGGGTCTGGATAAAGGAGGGGGGGGAGGGAGGGAGGGATGATGTGAGAGGCGGAGGGGAGGGAGTGAGGAAATTTGGATAAGGGGATGGAGAGAGGGGAAGGATAGAGACAAGGGAGTGAGTGAGTGAGTGAGTGAGTGAGTTAGGGAGTGGGTGAGTGAGTTAGTTAGGGAGGGAGTGAGTGAGTGGGTTAGGGAGGGAGGGAGGGAGTGAGTGAGAGTGATCAAAGTAAGGGGTAGTGTTGATGGTGTATGATTCTCCCTTCCTGAGCCTCGTGTTAAACTTCTCACACCTTTCCTCTCTCTCTCTCTCTCTCCCTCCATCTCTTCTTCCCTTAGTCATATACCAAAATCCCTCCCCCCCCTCGATCCCTCCTTCCTTCCCTCCATCTCTCCCCCCCTTAGTCACCCCCCCCCCTCCATCTCTCCTTCCATCTCTCCCCCCCTACATCACTCCCTCTCTCCCTCCTTCCCTTGTTGTTGTTGTTGTTGTTGTTGTTGTTGTGTCTGTAATATTAGGTTCATAGAGTCAGGTTTGTTATATATATGCAAGAATATTCGATCGTGTTGGTATTTACGATGTGTGGTCCTATTGTTTTGTTTGTCATTTGTTTTTGTTTTTTTCTGTGCAGTCATGTACGTATACCTCTACCACGGCCATCGTATACACCACGAATGTTCTTGAATATGTCCCTCACTTTCATGCACGGTTCACTTTTAATTCCCCCCGATGCAGGCAGGACTTTTGACTCAGACTGTGTACTGTGACATCTTCTCCTCCTCCTCCATCTCCTCTCTTCCTCCTTCTTCTCATCCTCCTCCTCCTTCTCCTCCTCCTTCTACTTCTCCTCCTCCTCCTCTTCCTCCTTCTCCTCCTTCTTCTCTTCCCTGGCTTCTGTGTTTGTACCTCCTCCTCCTCTTTCCTCCTTCTTCTACTTCTTCTTCTCTTCCTTGGCTTCTTTGTTTGTACCCTATACAAACCACGGTGCCCCCCTGCCCCCCCTCCCCTCCCTCTGCCCCCCCTCCCTCTATCTTCATACCGTACTCTTATGTATGTCCAAAGTCGAAACATTAATAATAATAATAATAATAATAATATAATAACAGCAATAATAATAATAATAATAATAATAATAACAGCAATAATAATAACAATAATAATAATAACAGCAATAATAACAACTATAATAATAATAATAATAATGTGCAAATTAACAGTATTCATGGATCAGTTTTATCTAACCCTCTTTCTTCTCTCTCTTTTTACACCTTTATTGTTTTGTGTCGTGAGTCAATGTAGAGATAAAGTAAAAAAAAAAGGGGGAAGATATATTGGATAGATGAGGAAAGCATATGGAAGAAAGGGACAAAGACAGAGACAAAGGAAGGGGGATAAACATTGTGGGAGTGGTGGATGAAAGGGAAGGTGGGAAGAAAGGAAGGGGGATTACAACAATGGGAGTGGATGAAAGGGAAGGTGGAGTAACATAGTGGAAGGAGTGGATGATGAAAGGGGAAGGTGGAGACAAGGGAAGAGGGATTAGTATAGTGAAGGAGTGGATAAAAGGGGAAGGTGGAGACAAGGAAAGAGGGAGTAGCATAGTGGGAGTGGTGGATGAAAGGGGAGGTGGAGTAGCATAGTGGAAGGAGTGGATGATGAAAGGGAAGGTGGAGTAGCATAGTGGATGAAAGGGGAAGGTGGAGACAAGGAAAGAGGGATTAGTATAGTGGAAGGAGTGGATAAAAGAGGAAGGTGGAGACAAGGAAAGAGGGATTAGTTTAGTGGGAGTGGATGAAAGGGGAAGGTGGAGTAGCATAGTGGAAGGAGTGGATGAAAGGGGGAAGGTGGAGGAGACAAGGTAAGGGTTTGTATACTGTACTGTACTGTACTGTCTTGTGTTTCTCAAGCCACGACACTTCCTCTCTTACGTAGCCTTCCTTCATACGTCACCAGGACAACTTGTCTTTCCTCTCTCTCTCTCTCTCTCTCTCTCTCTCTCTCTCACACACAACTTTTCTCTCCTCTCTCTCTCTCTCGCTCTCTCTCTCTCACACACACAACTTTTCTCTCCTATCTCTCTCTCTCTCAACTTTTCTTTCCAGTCTCTCTCTCTCTCTCTCTCTCATACACACATACACACTTTTGAATTTAATCGATCGTCTGTGGTTAGTTCAAATATTCACCACATCCCATTATACTGTACACACACACATATATATATACCCTCTCTTCCATTCTCTCCTCTCCTTCCATACTACCACTCACTACCCTCACCCCTGTTCTGTCTGTTTTTAAATGTATGCCACCTTCCTCACTCCCCTCCCTCCCTACCTCCCCTCTCCCTCTCCCTGCACCTGCTACCCACCCCTCCCTCCCTCCGGCCCCCCTTTCCCTCCCTCCCTCCCTTGCTATTCCCCTTTTTTTTCACCCTCCCTCCCTCCCTCACACTGTCACTCTCCCTGCCTCGCGTGCCCTCTCCCTACACCTGCCTCCCTCCCTCCTCCCAACTTCGACACCTGCCCTTCTCCCTCCCTTACACATACTAACCACCCTAACCCCCAAACACACACACACACACACACAGTAAATACCACGCACGTCCTCCCTCCATCACACACACACACACACCACACAGTTGCTTCTCGTACTCACTCGCATCTCCCTCCCTTCCCTGTCCCCCCCTCCCCCCCTTCCTCTTTCCCCTCCATGTCACCCCATTCCCTATGTTTCCCTGCCCCAAATATTCCCCCCCCCCCAACACCGTCTGTCTGTCCACCTCCTCCCCCTACCATCACCACCCCTTCTCAACTCCCTGTCCTCCTTTTCTGCCCCCCCCCACCCTGCCTCCTCTCCCCACCACCCCTTCATCCCTCTCTCCTCCCCCCCCCCTCTGCTTCATCTTCCCACCACCCCTTCATCCCTCTCTCTCTCCCCCCCCCCTGCTTCATCTCCCCACCACC
This sequence comes from Petrolisthes cinctipes, assembly GCA_033782935.1. Taxonomy (NCBI): domain Eukaryota; kingdom Metazoa; phylum Arthropoda; class Malacostraca; order Decapoda; family Porcellanidae; genus Petrolisthes; species Petrolisthes cinctipes. Next base: position 99,024 of record JAWQEG010001637.1, read on the forward strand.
CCTTCATCCCTCTCTCCTCTCCCCCCCTCCTGCTTCATCTCCCCCACCACCCCTTCATCCCTCTCTCCCTCCCTGCTCCCCTTTCGATCTCTATTCCCTCCCTCCCTCCCTCCCTCCTTGTCATCCCTCTCCCCATAAGTTTTACCAGATCGATAGAATTCATATGCCACACTCATGTCTCTCTCTCTCCCTCCTTCTCTTCTCTCTCTGTTTCTCTCTCTCTCTTCTCATGTCTCTCTCTCCCTCCTTCCTCTCTCTCTCCTCTCTCTCTCTCTCCTCTCTCTCTCTCTCTCTCTCTCTCTCTCTCTCTCTCTCTCTCATTGCAGCTAGGTAACAACAGTACTACAAACGGATGAAAAATATATATGTGTGCCAGTGTGATAGGAAGATTCACACTATACCACACACATCACAACACAACACCATCACAACACGTCACCTCAAAATTTCTTCCATATAAACAAAAAAATGGTCCATGTTTCAACACTTCGATCACCGTCACGTCACATTACTTCAAAACCATTTTTTTTTTTTTTTTTTTTTTTTTTTTACATGGAAGAATTTTTTTTACGTGATAGTGAGGTGATATGATGATGATGATTTTGTTATAGTGTGAATGAATCAGTCTTTACACTTCACTATTTTCTAATCTGAGGTGACGTGATAGTGAGGTGTTGTTATAAATAGTGTGAATGAATCAGTCTTT